>JAWWMK010015198.1:0-21269 GCA_035047105.1 Galeopsomyia nigrocyanea
GTTGAAAAATTCATTAATGGTAAAAAGTTATGGCAGTTTTTCAAAACTAGTCCCATATTGGGTACACCTACCTTAGAATGAGTTAAAATTTCACAACGCGTAAAATCAAATCTTTTTATTTGTCGCTTTTATTTCCTATATACTCCCCTTTCGTCGAAATTCCAATTAAAAATTCTTGTTGAATCGAATAACCCTCGAGAACCTAAATTTCAGCCCACAGTCGTGAAATTCCCGTAGTCGCAGCAGAGCTTTCATCTCAAAAGCATTGCGCTCTATTAATACACGCATAATACGCCATGACGAACAAAAACCATTACGCGGCTGCTCTCATCATTTGCATGTATCAATCGTCGATCGTCCGAACTCGTCTAAGGTGAATGTCAGACTGCCTCGGCACGAGAAGTGCATCACTCGCTGCAAGTGAGAGAGAAAGAGACGGATATACAGTTAGCCAAGAGGGAATGCACACAGCTCGATGTAGGATAGCTATCAGCTGAACTCTGATGGCCTTGCTTATACTCATTAGCTCTTTACTCGCGCTGCATATATGTGGCCACCTATATATGTATATTTCATTATTGCTCATGTTCTTTAAGTCAGTCGAGCTTCGCACGTACTCTAGACGAGATGGCTACGAAAGCCGTTTGCAGTCTAGCTTTGTTGATTGTTCTAATACAACGGCTGGAGGTTGGTAAGTGTTTTTTTTTATTTATTTGTTGAAGGGAAGTGTTGTACTTTGGTGAATTATGGAGACGTATTATTTTGTTGAGCTGTAGTGTAGATTTTGATAGACATAATTTTTGAAATTTATCGCGGTTTCGACTGCTAAATTGACGATTTTGAAAGATGATTGAAAATTACTCGTCGCTTATGAATTGAGGTACCAAAGATTTCCATTGGTATCTCATGGCGACAAAGAACATTGAAAATTACGGATTTTTTTGAAATAATTATTTAATATCGAATCATTCTTCAAGTATCACATGATTTTTTTCATTAAGTTGTTGATGCTGACAATATACGATTAGAAAATCTTAAGGCAATGAAAACGTAGTCTGCATTTTCTCGATTAAATATACATCAGTGACGAGCGCACGAAACATAAAAAAAAAACGATTACTATGTATAACGACAATTTTATTGATAAGATTTCATTATTGAAAAAATTTTTTCTTGCCATTTTCAAAACTTATCTATCCATAGTGGACGCGATAGCAGAAGATACTGAGACTCTTATTGTTCTAAATAAGGTAAATCTATCCAATACCGCCACTAAGATTTCAAATCGCTATAACTTTTTACCCCGAGCGAATTTTTCTACGTACGTGACCTCATTTAAAAGCTGCCCGTTTACTCTTTAAAATGATTCCTCGCACGATCAGTTTGATGATGTTCAACCCAATTTATCACGCTTTGAATAAAGACTCTTATTTTTGGTGTAAAAAAGTGACTGTACCTAATATCATCACTTTAAGAAAAAAGTATTTTGGCAGATGAAAATAATGCTTGATACTGAAAAATAAGTTTCGGATCAACGTCCATTATGAAGACGTGCTATTTTCATATATGATAAATTATGTGGTAATTTCGTAATTATTAATAAAAATAAACTAGAAATTGACCATTGTACGTTGATAATACAAAATGATTTTTTTTCGAGTTCCTTTACATTTGCGTTTCTTTATTCCAACAAAGAAATGTAAAACTGTATTGAGAAAAATGAAATTGAAAATTTCAGCCATCGTTTATATGGATTTGTGAAAGTGGCGGTATTGGGTCTTATCGAATGAGAACAGTATTACGGTCGGCATTTGACTTACTCATGACTAAAGGAAATTCTGATGAGTGTTTTTGAAAGAGCAAAAGAGGACGAATCGAATGGTATGTCGCAGTTTTACGTTTAAGTATATGTAAAACTAGTTGAAATGACGCATATTCATCGGGAAGAATTTCAGAGAGTTGGAAAATCTGCTCATCCAGAGCATAAAATCGCTCGTGTAAAACGAATTTCGTGTTCGGATATGATTTAAATCATTGGAACTTTCATTACTTAACAGTACAGACCTAATGTCATTGCGGCGTACCTCTGTAGCAAGCGACATTGGAAATAAGAGCAAGTGGCGGAATTGGGTATAGGTAGCTTAGTAAAAATAATGTTTGTAGAATCGAATATCAAATACATCGCAGATCGATAAAGCATCCAAAATTCGAATGAAGCATAAATTACTACATCTTCAATTTCAGCAGAAGCAAAGGCAAGTAAATGCACTATCGACGCGAGCAAGGACATGAACGCAAGCTCACCACTGTTTCTCCATCCACACAGTCTCGAAATCGTCTATCCAAGCGAAACCAACCCGCGCATCCTATCCTTCTCATCGGGCGACGAGCACGTATTGCAATGTTTCGATGGTGAACTTCAACCAACCTTAGCCTCAACGACCGATCTATCGAAATGCATCAGTGGCAAAACATTCTCGAGCGTATCCAAGCACAAACAGTACTCGTTCGAGAAAATACACTGCTCGAAAAATCCCGAAGTCACGACGAGACAGGACAACGTTCGAAAATGTCGCAAGGGCGTCGTCGTGAACGTCGGTTACGATTACGATTACGAGTTGAGCTCCAAAAAGTTCCTCGTGACCATCGACTTGTGTTTCGCGGACGAGTTGGCCACGACGAGATGGGCGCACTCGAAGATTCCCGCTGCCGTCGCTGGTTTCCGGAGTATATTACCTTTGCCCGGGGCTTTCGGCAAAGGCAATTACTTCAATAATGTAATCATGACGCACGTGTACCCGAGGAACTATCAGGTGCTGACTTTTATGCGGATTTTCAATGGCAATAAAACTCTCGTCGATAAGTATCTTCCTTCCGATGGTAAGTATACTTGAACTTCTCTTCTTTTTGCTTTACTTCACATTTGATATTTTCGTTTCGATATAGGCGACAAGAAAAATTACTTCGCCAAGGGTCACCTGGTGGCCCGAGCCGACAAATATTATCACGCGGAGCAGCTATCGACGTACTTGTACGTGAACGCGTTGCCGATGTGGCAGAGCGTGAACAACGGCAATTGGCGTGGCGTCGAATCGACGATACGTCGTATCGCCGGAAAAATCGGTGAAATCGACGTTTGGACCGGTGGCATCGACGTGCTGAGACTGTCGGGCAAAGAGATTTTTTTAGCGACAGATAAGAAAAACGACACGATACCCCTTGTACCTGCTCCCAAATTGTTGTTCAAATTGGTTTACAGCGCGAAGAGCAACGAGGCTTTGGTGTTCATCACCGTTAATAATCCTTATATGGACGAAACGCCGGTGCCTCAAGAGTACAACATTTGCAAGGAGTACGCCGAGTGTAGCTTGAAATTCAAAAAATTTTCGCAGAGATACGAGGGTTACACGTACTGCTGCACTTATGATGATTTTGCCAAGGGTTCGGGAGAATATTTACCGGTGAACATTAAGAATCCGAAACCGTTGCCTTTGCACTGATTTTTCGGAAGAGGATGAAAAAATACATCGAGTGGAAGTTATTAATCAATATCGCGTGCGAGGAAGAGAGAATGAGGTAAAAAATATAGCGATAGGCCGTTGCATAACTCAAGCTGTTGTTGTTGTGTTTTTTTCCTCCTTATGGATTACCGTTAAAGTGATTTCAATGAAGTTTGTAATTTTTTAGTTGGACAGATCGCGAGTGCGACTTTTTTGTTGCAATGTTCGAGGCTTAATAGCGAGGCCCGATTGAATGATGCTTGTGGTAGTTATATTTTAATATGCGACATCGATATATTCTTTTCTGATGTACATTTCGGATGTGAATGTGGCAATGAGCACCGGCAAAAAAAATTTTGGAGAAATATAATTATTACATCTTTTTTACATGTTCTTTTTATATTAATATAGGATAAAACACTAAATTTAACGAGCATGTCGAAGCACAACTAAATTACTACTTTCGAAACTGTGAGAAAATTATTTAATCTTTCGACGTGATCAGCGTTCAAGGAAATCTAAACCAAGGGGCAAAGGCTGGCCTGTATATAATATACAGCTCATCCGAGCTGACAGACACGTGTGGCGCACTTGTAAACAACTATACGAAAGAGAGAGCCTGCAGCTGATTTAAAAAAGAAAGAAAGAAAGAAACCTAAATGTTTCGCGGTTCGTTGTACAGAAGCGGAAATATAATAATTGTTGAGCAATAAAAAAACGCTGTTTCTCTCTCTCTCTCTCTCTCTCTCTGTCGTCGCTCTCGCGTGCGGCGATTTCCTGAAATCTCCGATAATAAATTTATCTGAATGAAATGGTCGCGTCGGCGATGAGAAGGAATCCCGTGATGATTTGGTCACACACACACACACACGCAACTCCTCCGTATCTATCTCTTCGTTTTATTTTCCCTCGCTTTAATACACATTCATGACCTTTATATGTCTACTATTCGCTTAATTATTACCGATTAACCAAATCCGAGTGTAATTTTTTAATACATTTTATCCGAGCTGCGGCTTGTTTGAATTTCAAATTTTGATGATTTTTAATAAAATACAAATAGTCATATATAAACTACCACAAATAATTGTAAATATAGCAAGAACATGTCGACAAAAATAATTAGAGTAAAAAGTTAAAAAAAATATATAACAATATAGTAACATTGAGCAAATTATTACTCACCGCGAAACTGCTGTATAATAGAAATTGAGGCACTGAAACACACAGAGATATAGAGTATAATAGTTAACGAGTACAGTGAGGAAAAGGACTTCAGGACTGCGGTGCAGACAAGGCGCGTATAATATCTCGGCGCGGCGGCGTCGGAGGAAGGAAGAGGCGCACTCAGTAGAGCGTGGGTCGTTATCGCCTTTGAACTCCGGTCCCGATAAAAACCTCGTCGACGCGTTTTATTTATATTACTGAAAGAGCCAACTCTCTTTCAAACGTCGCGTCGTTTCGGCTATATACGCGCACCAATTTTACTTAACATATACTTTTTTTTATTGTTTCGTTTCGTGTGTGGATTGGGCAATCATAGACAGCTCTTAGGATTTTATTTATTTTCTTTCGTTTGATTTATCTCGTCATGTTCCATTTTGAGCGATATGACACATTTCTTCATATTTTTTATTTTATTGAAAAATGTTTTGATATTCAAATTATTTCGGTATTGTTATGATTTTTCTACCGTTTCAATGTTATTTCAGAATTTCTGGTTATAACAAATTGGTATAGATAAATTTTTTATTTTTTTCTTAAAAGCAAAAATATACGGAATTATTATAAGTTATAATAACAAAATAAAAATTGCTTTTGAATAAATTTATAGAACGTCTTATACGCAGAGCCGGATTAAGCTAGGGGCTGGGGGGAGGGGGGGAGGGGGGATCTATAGCCCCGGGCCTCGGGTCGGTCCCGATTGTGTGTATCAAAGATGACAAAATTTTTCAATAACTATATAATTTTTCTTATATTGTTTAAAGTTTTCATATGACACGAAGCTGACATTACGAAAATTGCTTCGACAAAAGTTAATATTATAAAAAAAATTATGTCTGATTATTTATTATATATTGAATCGATATCTTTGTATAAATTAAAAAAAACATAATATTATTTTCAATATAATGTTTGCTACGAACATCAGGAAAATGATCCATACAGCACAATAAATGTTATTATTTTTACTAAAAAATTGAATGTATTTTTTAAAATAATATATTTTATCATTCGTCTAAAAATATATCATTTAAAATATTTAGTGTAAATGACAACAAATTTTGTTATTACCCAAGTTTTTTCGGATTTTCGAATCCCTTAAGTGGGCCTCGCCGTTATTTTAGCCAAGGGCCTTGGCAGATCTTAATCCGACTCTGCTTATACGTATAAAAATTTTTATATTCCAAACTGAGTGAACCTCTCAGTAAATTTTCTGCTGTTATCATTAAAAAAGTTAATCATCTTAAATTTAATTAAAGCACTCTTTAAAAATTATTTTCAGTTGGAAAAAATGATTAAATTTAAATAAATTAATATTCACTTGCACGTGTTTTAAGTTGCAGCATAGTCGTACAAATTTTGAAAGTCGCGGGTAGACTCCAGCGCCACCCATTATCGTCGGCTTATCTCGTGCGTATTTCCGCCATTTCCGCCCGGCCCGGCTCCGGTAGGTATGATTACCGGCAAAATCGTCCCGGCTCCTCCATTTTTTTTCTGCGTTGAGCGGCGTCGGTCGCCAAGCGCTTGTTTGCTTGTTGTTGGGTTGAATGACGACTCTGGCACGCGGCGTCCCTACGGCCGAATCCCCGTACATCGGCTTCTTCAGCGATCATGGCCTCGTAAAATAATGTGAGTAACGCGGATTACGATTTCACCTACATTTTCGCGTCAATATTTTTCTCCGATTTCGCGTATTTTGTCTGCTTTTTCGGAGCAACTCCAGGCAGACCGCTGCCTATTCTGATAATCTAATAACCGTTCGTCTGTTAGTTACTTTAGAACTCGCTAATTGTTGAAAAACAGTAGTTTTCTCTTGTCGTCGTTCGTCGATTATTTTTTGAGTACGTTGTAACCTAAATGTGATATTCATCTAGCAGCAAACGTGGAATATTAAGGTACTTTTTACTCGATAAAACCAACGTTTGTCACCCATTTTTTTCTTCAAAAGATTAACTTAAATCTAGATTATTTTGTTTCTTTCGTTTTTTAACGTCTCGTCCGTTGGATTTTTCACTTGGTAATTTTATCTCTTCAATCTGCCTTCTCATCATTTTCTATGTTATGTAACCTACATTCTACATAATTGTAGTAACCCATTAATTTTTTCTTTAATCAAGCAATCATCTATTAGTATTTTGATTTTTTAATTTAATTTTCAGTGCACACAGACATTACACCGATCAGGGGTGATCATTCCAACTTTCAACAGCCGAGAACTTGACTAGAACAGCCTTCGCAAGATGTTTTTGTACAACTTGACGCTGCAGCGTGCCACAGGCATTACACATGCAGTTCATGGAAACTTCTCCGGCACCAAGATGCAGGAAATCTTGGTGTCTAGGGGAAAGTCTTTGGAACTTCTCAGGCCAGACCCCAACACTGGCAAAGTCCACACGGTACTTACAGTAGAAGCATTTGGCATCATCAGGTCCCTGATAGCCTTCAGGTTAACTGGTGGTACCAAGGATTACATCGTCGTTGGATCTGATTCTGGGCGTATTGTCATTTTGGAATATATTCCTGCCAAGAACATCTTTGAAAAGGTCCACCAAGAAACCTTCGGAAAGAGTGGCTGCAGAAGAATTGTACCTGGACAGTACTTGGCTATTGATCCCAAGGGTCGTGCTGTCATGATTGGTAAGAAACATGCCATTTTCTAACTGTTCTGTTCTGTTGAAAAATTTTAAGTGATTATTTTGTCTATCCTATGCTTCACCTGAATAAACATTGATTAGACTCAGATAATGATGGAATTTAGGTCACGCTCTATTTTTCTATTGAATTGCTCATGTGAATTAACATATATGTTATTTGAATTTTGTAGGAGCAGTTGAAAAGCAAAAGCTTGTCTACATTCTCAACAGAGATCCAGAGGCAAGGCTCACCATTTCGTCACCCCTCGAAGCTCACAAGAGTAACACCTTAGTTTACCACTTGGTTGGTGTGGACGTAGGCTTTGAAAATCCAATGTTTGCATGCTTGGAAATTGATTACGAGGAGGCAGACGCAGATCCAACAGGAGAAGCTGCAATCAAGACTCAACAAACTCTAACTTTCTACGAGCTTGACCTTGGTCTAAATCATGTTGTACGAAAGTACAGTGAACCATTGGAGGAGCACGCAAACTTCCTTGTCTCTGTTCCTGGTGGTCATGATGGCCCTAGCGGTGTCTTGATCTGCTCCGAGAATTATTTGACTTACAAGAACTTGGGTGATCAACCGGATATTCGTTGTCCAATTCCAAGGCGCAGGAACGATCTGGATGATCCCGAACGAGGAATGATTTTCGTTTGTTCAGCCACCCACAAGACAAAAAGCATGTTCTTCTTCCTTGCCCAGACCGAGCAGGGAGACATCTTCAAGATTACCTTGGAGACAGACGAGGATGTAGTCACTGAAATCAAGCTGAAGTATTTCGACACAGTACCGGTGGCTACCAGCATGTGCGTTTTGAAAACTGGTTTCCTGTTCGTCGCCTCGGAGTTTGGTAATCACTACCTGTACCAAATTGCTCATCTTGGTGACGACGACGACGAGCCTGAATTCAGCTCAGCCATGCCTCTCGAGGAGGGAGATACATTCTTCTTTGCACCTAGGCCGTTGAGAAATCTCGTTCTCGTCGATGAAATGGACAGTTTGTCGCCAATTATGACTTGTCAGGTACATATTCTTTATTGGTTTTTAAGTAAATGAAGGCACTCACAAGTAGAGAAACGATGATGCGCAAGTCGTTTCTCTGTGACGAATGCCAGAGCAACTATTATACTTTGTCGCCTTCGACTTGTTATTGCAAGTCGAAGTGAATCAAAGTATGACATTACGTTACAAAATAAATCCTTTGATTTATAAAAATGAAGTGTATAAGTTTAGAAATGAACGTAATTTCAATTTTCAGGTTGCTGACTTGGCCAACGAAGATACACCACAGCTGTACATTGCTTGTGGACGCGGACCTCGCTCAACTCTCAGGGTCTTGAGACACGGTCTCGAAGTATCGGAAATGGCTGTGAGTGAACTGCCCGGTAATCCCAACGCTGTATGGACTGTGAAGCGGCGTATTGACGGTTAGTGAAAATGACTTCTTGCATCTTACGTCAGGATATTAGATCACTTTTTTTTTTGCAAAGACGTTCAATTTTTAAAACTTTTTCACTCGGATTTTCACACTTTAGCAAACTTCTTCTTTTACTTGCAAACCCTCCTTCAAATATCTTCTTTTCCTTGTGAAACCCAGTAGAAAAAATCGTTGCACAGAGATGACATCTGCAAAATTATTTTAATAACAAATCAATGAGATATTTTTTCTACTTGGGGCAAACAAACTAAAAAAAAGTAAAGATAATAGCAGCCTGGTGGTTTGATACACTCTTATCAGACACCAGTTCTCTCCTTTCAGGCGACCAACAACCGATGCTCTGTCTATTAAAACCAGGCTCTTGAGAGTGCGAAAGGTAAGGGAAGCTGCTCTTGCGTGAGAAAACTGTCCATTGGACTACACGATTCAACATTTCATTTTTTTTCCAAAACACTGTCGAAATTTTTTTTATTGCCATCACTGATTGATAGCTCAATGATTGATGGTTATCAAAGCAGAGAAATCTGCAATACAATGACGTGCATTTTAAGCGATTCCGTTAAGCTGGACAAGCTGTTTTTTTATTCTGTTTACAGAGGAATTCGATGCTTACATCATAGTGTCCTTCGTGAACGCCACCTTGGTACTTAGTATCGGTGAGACCGTCGAGGAAGTCACCGATTCTGGATTTCTCGGAACTACCCGTACGCTCAGCTGTTCAGCTCTTGGAGACGATGCTTTGGTTCAGGTAATTTTTAATTTTTGTACGTTGAAAGAATGAAAAGTGTTTCGAGTGAAGCACTGCGGTATCTCCGACGTTCTGGATCGATCCCACGGGTCGGTCGCAAGAATGTGCGATATTAAGTTGAGTTTTGGGTTGGTGTGCTTGCTATTCACGAGAGCACTCCGCTTTTCAAGCCCAAACATTTCAAGACAATAATCCATCAAATAATGAAGAATAATTAATATTTTAAGCAAATTATTATTCGTTGTATTATTTTTGTAGGTTTACCCTGATGGTATCCGTCACATCCGAGCTGACAAGAGAGTCAACGAGTGGAAAGCACCGGGAAAGAAAACAATCATCAAGTGCGCCGTCAATCAGCGCCAAGTCGTCATCGCTTTGACCGGCGGTGAACTTGTCTACTTCGAAATGGACCCCGTAAGTTTGTCAATAATACGTACTACATGCGACAATCGCGTTCTGTTCACTGCGAGTAATCATTCGGTATGCTCGGAGTTGTAAAGGGCGCGTAGAGCGATTAGCCTCATATCCCATCTTCGTCTCGTCACTGTTGCTTGCCGAAGTCGTTATGATGCTGACACTTCTTCGTGTTTTCTAGATTTATTTGCGCCTTCATTTAAAACGGGAGACTAATTCGCTACTTTTTTTTTACAGACAGGTCAGCTAAACGAGTACACCGAGCGCAAAAAGATGCCATCGGAAGTGATGTGCATGGCGCTTGGCAACGTAGCAGCAGGCGAGCAACGTTCCTGGTTCTTAGCCGTCGGTCTTCAGGACAACACCGTGCGTATCATCTCGCTCGACCCGTCAGACTGTCTATCGCCGAGGAGTATGCAGGCGTTGCCAGCAGCCGCCGAAAGTTTGTGTATCGTCGAAATGGGCATCAAGGATAACGATGCTGGTGAAGACAGCAATCAGATCCAGTCGACACTTCACTTGAATATTGGTAAGTTGATGAAGTATTATCTGTTTATTTAATATCGATTAGAGTGTAGCTCTTGAATGATTATTTTCATCAGTCCGTGTTTCACCTGAAAGCATTGATTACAACCTCTGATAATGACGAGCTGTTAAACTTATTGAAACGAGCCAACAGAGTTTTTCTAGTGAAATAACAATATTTTTTTTTTCAACAGGTTTACAGAACGGAGTACTGCTGAGAACAGTGTTGGACCCCATATCGGGCGACCTGTCGGACACCAGAACTCGTTATCTCGGTTCCCGGCCAGTACAACTTTTCCGTATAAAAATGCAGGGCAAGGAAGCTGTCCTTGCTATGAGCAGTCGCTCTTGGCTCAGCTATTACTTCCAAAATCGTTTCCACCTTACGCCGTTGTCTTACGAGAGTCTCGAGTACGCATCGGGATTCAGCTCCGAACAATGTCCGGAAGGTATCGTCGCCATCTCGACAAATACTTTGAGGTGAGTTAGAGATTTTCGTTTGGTTGTTGTGTGTAATATGACGAAAGCATTGTGGTATCTCCGGCGTGCGTTCTCCATTCCACGATCGGTCGTAAAGCAGTGCGAGATCAAATTAGGCTTTGCATCGTTGGTGTGCTACGAATTCTTTCAATGTACCCCTGGTAAACTGGCCTAGACAAATGACAATTAAAAAAAATCATTTTTGTAATTGTTAGTAGTTTTTTTTATTCAGAGTGCAAGTGATTTCCAGTACCTTTGCAAAGTGGAAGAAATGTAACAATGTTCGTGTTCTTTTTCAGAATTTTGGCTCTGGAAAAACTTGGAGCAGTATTCAATCAGGTCAGTTTCCCTCTGGAGTACACGCCACGCAAGTTTATAATCCATAACGAGACGGCGCACATTGTGGTGATCGAGACAGAGCACAATGCTTACACCGAGGAGACCAAGCAGCAGCGTCGATTGCAGATGGCCGAAGAAATGCAAGAAGCCGCTGGCGCCGAGGAAGCTGCCGTAGCTCGAGAACTCGCCGAGGCTTTTCTCTCGGAGGAGCCGAACGAGCAGATCTTTGGTGCACCGAGGGCTGGTCCCGGGCTGTGGGCTTCGATGATCAGAATCATGGCGCCGACCTCAGGAAATACTTTCCAGGTCCATAGGCTGGAGCAAAATCTTGCAGCCATGTGGTGAGTTTCGTTTCGTTGTTTTAGTTATAAAATACGTTCTAAATAAATGTTTACGTGGCATTTGGCTAAAAATGTACATTATGATGTCGCGTTTCGTTCTCTGCAAACGTTGTGACCAACTTGCAGGCAGCAAAAACGCGAATATCAAATTGCTGCTATATCCCATCTTCAGTCTGTATCTGTTGCTTACTGAAGTCGTAAGTGGGCAAACACTTTAACAATTCAATGAACCGATTGAAATTTGATTAGATTTCAGTTATATCTGTCGACTATGTATAGTTTATTAAAATATATCGTTTCTTTTTTCAGCTTGACTTTTGTTAAATTCGCTAACAATCCACAACAGTTCCTGATAGTTGGAGTTGCAAAAGAATACCAGCTAAATCCAAGGGTCAGCAATGGTGGTTTCTTGTACACTTACAAGTAAGTTTTATCATTGAAATTTGACCTACAGCAACTTCAATAATTTAGTTAGTATTTAATGAAGCTGAAGTTATCTGGTTGGCTTTGTCGACTTGTTAATTCAGAGCGCAAAGAACGATTATTTATAGTATAAAAAATCATTATAAACTCGAACCGGGGTAGGCAACTACTTCAGAGAGCAAGAACCTTAGAAGAGCATCGAGACTCGCGGTTGCCTACTGTCAGCTTCAACTACGTAATATTTAATTACTTTGAAATAATTTTGTAAATTATACCTGTTTCAAATAATTTTTTTGGATGATGACAATATCACACTAACTGCTCACTGATGATACCCCTGCAGTGCTGACTTTCAATTCTCGAAAAAACAATATGTTACTATCATTTTTTTAATGTAGAATAACCTTGACAATTTTCGTTTTCAGAGTGAACGCTGAGTGCACGGGCATCGAACTCATGCACCGCACGACGCTCGACGAGATTCCCTTGTCGATCTGTCCATACCAGGGTCGCGTCTTAGTAGGCGTTGGTCGTATGTTGCGTCTCTACGATCTTGGCAAGAAGAAGCTGCTACGCAAATGTGAAAACAAACATATCCCAAATGCTGTTATTTGCATCAATGCTATCGGTCAGCGAATCTACGCCAGTGACGTACAGGAGTCGGTTTATGCTGTTAGGTACAAGCGCCAAGAGAACCAACTCATCGTCTTCGCCGACGATACGCATCCGAGGTGGATTACCACTACTTGCGTACTCGATTATGACACTGTTGCTACGGCTGATAAATTTGGAAATATTGCTGTGGTGAATACTCTTTTCTTTTTACATCGGTTTCAACCGTAACATTGCGGTTTTGTTTCTAAATCTAATTACGTGTTTTTTTTTCTATGAATTACAGATTCGTTTGGCAAGTGGAATAAACGATGACGTAGATGAAGATCCGACCGGCAACAAAGCTCTTTGGGATCGTGGTCTGTTGAATGGTGCATCTCAAAAAGCCGAAACGGTAGCTTGCTTCCACGTGGGTGAAACGGTGATGTCGCTGCAAAGAGCTACTCTTATCCCTGGAGGTAGCGAGTCACTGGTGTACACCACGTTGAGCGGTACAGTCGGCGTCCTCGTGGCATTCACCAGCCACGAAGATCATGACTTCTTCCAACATCTGGAGATGCACATGAGGTCTGAACATCCGCCCATTTGCGGCCGCGACCATTTGAGCTTCAGGTCTTACTACTACCCGGTGAAGAACGTCATCGATGGCGATCTCTGCGAGCAGTTCAACTCTATTGAACCTGCGAAGCAAAAAAGTATCGCGGGAGATCTCGAGAGAACATCGGCGGAAGTGTCGAAGAAACTTGAAGACATTAGAACACGTTACGCATTCTAAGGGCACTTTTGCATAGACTGTTTATTTCAAAGTATTGGACGCGGTGTAATCACTTTCTTTTTGCACTTAACTATTGTACGTTTCCTCATCGTTCAACCGATCAACTTTTTGTAAATATTGACTTCATTTTAATGATAGTTTTGCGGCATTTATTTGTATGAGAATTCCCTTATCTTTGTAAGATTGTACATAATAATAATAATTTATTCAATTTTCAATACATGTTGTCTTTTTTTTTCAAAGCTCTCATTATTAATTCAGTAGCTCTATGACTCATATTTACTAATTCTTTTTAACAATTTACATTAGTTTACTTCAACTTTGTTACCTAAATATTTTAATCGAAGATTTATATCAGTCATTATTTTCTATGGAGAATCTTATCATTGAAAAATAAGGTACGCGTACCTAATACTGCCATGTACCTAATACCGCCACTTGCTGGTATTCAAATGTACGCTTACTACAGCGGTACGGCGCAGTGACATTATGTTTAACTGTTAAATAATGAAAGTTCCAATGATTTAAATCATCTTCGAATCTCAAATTCGCTTTACGCGAGCTGTTTTATGCTCTGGATGCGCACATTTTCCAAATCTCTAAATTTCCAATACACGGATATATGTCATTTTAACTAGTCTAATATTCCTATAAGCATAAAATTGCGACATACTATTCGATTCGTCTTCTTTTAAGCTTTCAAAAGCACTCATCAGAAATTCTTTTAGTGCATTAATAAGCCAAATGCTGCTCCAGTTACTATTTCCATCCGATTGAACCTAATACCGCCACTTTCAAAAATCCTGTATAAACGATGGGTAAAAATTACAATTAAATTTTTCTTAATAGAGTTTTGCATTTCTTTGTTAAAATAGAGAAACGAAAATATAAAAGAACTACAAAAAAATTCATTTCGATCAATTATCAACGTACAACGGTCAATTTCTAGTTGATTTTTTAAATCAGTGTTAATTAATAGTTAAGACATTACTACATAATTTATCATATGAAAATAGCACATTTTCATGATAAATGTTGATACCGAAAGTTACTTTTCAGTACCAAACAATATTTTCATCCGCCAAAATACTTTTTTCTTAAAATGGCGGTATTAGGTACACTCACTTTTTTACGCCAAAAATAAGTTGTTCACTTCAAAGTGTTATAACTCTGGTTAAACTTAACCAAATTAATCGTGCGAGGCATCATTTTAAAGGGTAAACGATCAGCTTTCAAATGAAGCCACGTACGTTAAAAAATTCGCTCGCGGTAAAAAGTTATGACTGTTTAAAATCTTAGTGGCGGTATTATAGGTTCTTGTATACAATTAAAGAATATTACAAGAACCTTGATTTGAACCTAAAATTACCATTTCTATGTTCGGAACTGTTCTCATAATTTGAATAAAATTGTATGAGAAATAAATTCCTAATTATTCAGTCGGATGAATAATCAGGAACATTTATGCTACACTCAGAAAAAAAGTCCTCTTGCTATAAGAGGATAATCCTTTTGAGCCAATCCTCTTGTAACAAGAGGAATTCCTCTTGTGCTAAGAGGATTTTCTTCTTGCGACAAGAGGAAAATCCTCTTGTGAATGTTTATATTACATGGTCAAAACTAAAGTATATACTACAATTGTTTTTTTTTTCAACTGACAAAACCATTTGTGGTATTTACTGGTAGTTAGCTAGAGCTATCAAAACTTGATTAGAGAAAGTTTATAAAAATGTTTGTTGTTTAATTTGTAAAAGATAGAGCTTCTTGAAGCCAATGAATTTAATTAATCATTATAAATTTGTTCACGGCTTCACAAACACAAGCATTTTCGATTGTACTTAAGATCGCTGTCAAAGATTATTTTCTGGCAAAAATTCTTTTTACATCTTTTATTTATGAACATTTCGTTGACTACCATGAATTCAATTTGACTGAAACTTTTGAATCAAATAAAAAGAAATATTTAAAAATACAATACTTGTTAATTCTAGAGATGAAAATGAATACAATATCTTTTAAAAAATAAATGCTAAATTTATTGCAACAAGATGAAATCTTCTTGCAGCAACAGGATTTTCCTCTTGTTACAAGAGGATTTCCTCTTACAATAAGATTATTTTACCAAGAGGATTTCCTCTCGGGTATTATTTTGAGAGGAAAATACTCTTGTAACAAGAGGATTCCTTTTGTATCAAGGGGATTTTTTTCTGAGTCTATTGTAATGCCAAATAGAAACTAAATTAAAAATAGTAAATATTTGATTATTTTTGTGTATAACGTAAGTCTGCTTTATCTCTATAAACATACACACGTTTTCTTTTATTTACTCATGAATAGATGGTCGAATTAGTCGCCGAGCTGAAACCCGAGTCTCTAGTTTGCGTTATTGAACTCCAGAATAAAAGCTCTCATTCAAGCTCAAGTTGAAGAGGCCTAGATGGCTAAAATGCTGATGTTCTATATTTAAACTTTTATAATCTGATTCATTTGTGTTTTTTATTAAATAAAACAAAAACTCGGCAACGTTGACGACATAATTTTATGTAGTTATGATTTGGTTACTTTATTAAGATCAATTGAAAATTTTGCTCGCACTATTATTTCTTATCCGGATACAAACATCAATAGAAAAATAAAATATTCAACATATCAAGGTAATATTCATATCAAGATAATATTCAGTATTGCAGCGTTCGTCATTATTGCTGGCGGAATTTTAATACGAGTAACTTTTATTATCGGCACAACAATAATTTTCTTGTCGACGCCGTATACGTTATAGCCGCTACGATCGATTTATTATAACAATATGTATTTAGCGTACATTGTACTCGAATTTATTTTCCCTTGTTCTAAATTTTGAATCATTTGCAGAGCTGCTTGAGTGCTTACAAGTTGATTTGAACTTCCAGGCTTTTGATCGAAACTGTAAATCAAATCAGCATTGACGCGTTCAGAAAAAATGTGGAATATCTGAGGATCTGTTCCGGTAGTTTGTATAACTTTATTTCCCATAGTCGCAAAAGTCATGAAAGGTTTCAATGGAATAATCATTACGCGGAATTAGCTTATCTAAATAAAAATATTGGTAGTTCCATCCAATAACTCAATAGTGGTCACGCCAGAAAATGGATTGTAATGCTGTATTATCTGAGAATCCCCATGGATAGTTACAACAGAAAAGTCGATAAACTTCCAAATCCACGAGTAATGGAAAATGTCAGCGAGTGACAAACTCGTATCATTCTGGTGCAGTATTAGGAGGCATTTGGGCCGGGCGAGAACAGGTCGTAATTGAACTATGAAATTCATCATTCGATAAATTTTTGAAGATAATAAATCCTCATCGTCAATGTCCTCAATCAGGATGAATATTCCTGGTATTGCGAAATTGATTGTTGCAATTTGATGAAAGTTACCGGCGATAATTTCCTCTGTATCGAACATGATCCTTGATACTGTTGCCGCCTCCTTCGCAAGATCGATGGAAAAGTTATTTGAGAATCCGTCATTGCTACTAAAAATGACTGCGTAATCTAACTTCATATCTTGATCGAGCTTCTGTACGAGAAGTGATGCCCAGCTGCACGTGGACATTGTGAATTTATTAAGGAGAACAATTAAGAGCACGAAATAAATTTTGCAGTTTCAAAAGCCGAATGCTTATGTTCTCTGCGTGGTTTGACATTTCTGTCGCGAGGTAACGTTTATGTAATTTTTATTTTACGACTCTCGCATTTCCGTATTCCAAAGTTATATTCATACCTCTATTTCACTTCAGCTTTCAACATACGCAATGTTAATTGTTGCGTAATTGTAGTGAGAAGCTAAAACGCCTGAAGAGAGGCACTTGAAATTAGTTATCGATTTGCCATCTGGCTTGTATTTTAAACTTTCAAATTTCATTACTTCTTGAAATTGCTTGATATTTATTCAGACAAAAAACCTTTTATTTTGGCGTATAATATATATTTCGAAGTATATCCATAAATAAATTTTTATGCTTATTATTTTATAATAACTCAGGTTATTTCTTTTGAAAATGGTACTAATTGATCAAAAAAAAAAAATAATAAAATTCTCCACCCGGTGGTATACTTTTCTTTCTAATTCACATTCAATTACTCTGCTCTAGATTCTCAAAGTTAGGACTGTACGGAATTATTAAAACTGTGAATGTGACTTTTTCGAAACATGAACAATAAAATTATATCTTTTTGCCGTGTAACAAAAAAAGAATGCTGGTGAATTGCAGCAAGAAGAAGAACCTTGTAGGCCAGGCAGATCGGTGACTAGGAGAAGCTAAGTAAGATAGATTCATCGATTGAATATTTTTATCTTTTATTACAGTGAGATAAATATGACTATAAAAATACTAAGTTTCTTAATAAAGTTAGCTAGCTTTTTTCACTTTACATGTATAATCAAGTACATACAAGGCACAATTTACGTGTGATAACGACTAGTCGTGACAACGAACGAATAACTTATAATATATTTACCAAATAGTGCGTAGAAAATGAAAGAAAACCGTTATATTTTGAATGCGTTTAAGGCGAGAAACTGCTTCTCCTAGGCAGCTTTTTCACGATGACCATCAAATGCGCTGGGTAATAAAATTTCGCAACTAGGGCCGGCGTATGGGCATACAATTAAGTGTTTGTTATAGGTACTACGGTAAAGATAGAGTAAGAGGTATAGGAGGGAAAAAATTATGATTTAATTTTTTTGTGATTTGAAAATTTCCAGGGTATACTATTTACTTGCGAATCTCGTAGCTGGTTTCCAGATCTTAGCTGTATTTAAGATCCGAGAGGTACAGAGTATATGAATATACGAAATACTTTTAAACTATTATTATTTAATTGATAAATTTTTTAAACAGCATTTAAAAAAAAATAATTTCCGTATGTTTAACTTATTTATCACGTTTGTCTAAAAGAATTATTTGAAAGTACCTAAACTGATTAATTGATTGAAATTGTCATATCAGATCTTATATAAATTATCCTAAAGCACGATTCATAAGAATTTATATGCATTTGCAAGAATGATCCGTTTTAATTTGTGCCGACAAACAGTTTGTTACTGTTGCCATGGAAACCCTCGAACATTGCGCAATCCGAGCAAAGTTATATTTGCGTACGTGGATTTTCAAAAGAAAAAAAGATCTGTACCTCTATAGATTAGCTACAGAACTATACGAATAAGGTAAAGAATAATATTATAACGTGAAAATTGGCGGCTTTGTTAAACAATGTTACGTGTTATTTATAGCAGGTATGTACATTCTTGTTGTATTGAAATTTGATTAACTTAAAATTCAAATTTTCTGACATTTATGCAATTTTCATTTTACGTTTCCCGCGTTCCATATTCCAAAGCTAGTTTCAACATGTACAGAGTAAATTGTTGTGCAATTGTAGAAAATACTTGGAGAAGGGCGCGAGAAAGGAGTTATCGATTTTCCATCTAGTGGGTAAGTGTCGTATTTTATGTAAACTCGGCATTATTATGAGTTATTATTTCAGTGTAAGGTTTTGAAATTTGCTTGTCAAATCTCACGAGGTTAACTTCTCAATTCAATGAATGCTTTTTTATTTTCATAAAGATGTTTTTTTTCAATTGAATAAAATAAACCGTACATTTCATTAAAATCTTAGGGAACACCAGTTATCCTAGAAGAACTCCATAGTATACTGATCAGTTAACTGAAATTTTAAGTATTTCCGGTTAGAAATTATTTTGTTCTCAGCTGCATGTGAAAACAAAGAACATTCAACAAAACAATTGATGTTTCTGTTTCAAAATCAATTTAAAATTGTTGCTTGTTAAAAAATAATCTTAATCAATGAGAAAATTTGCTTCAGTTTTTTTTTTGTTCAGAAACTCGGGCAAGTGAGAATTGAAAATGAGAGTATGCGTCATCAGCTACAAGCTCTCAGGGATGCAGTGCCAAAGTACATGGCATGCATGAATGCCTTATACAAACAAGAGTAGTCGTCTCGTCTCCTACGTCATCCCCAAAATGACCAACTCTTCATCCTCCTTAAAACGTATGTCAAAAAGTTACATACGGACAAGAAAATGACGTTGTACGAAGCCTGTTTAATTAAAATGTTAGAAAAATCTAAAATATTTTCAAAAGTCATAAGCGAAATAATAAGCGGCTCAGAATATAATTTAACCTTTATATTATGGCCTTTAATATTTACGATCATTGAGATTCTACCCAAGTATTGAGATTTATTTATTTGCATTTCCGGTACTTGATGGGATGATATCAAGCTTAAAATGAATTGTTTTTTACAACCATTTTGCTTAAATTTGAGAGAGAACGGTCACACCCGAATGATTAAACATCCTGTCCGCTGCCAATCAAATGAACATGGTCAATAAAGTTATTGCCTCTCTGTTGATTGAGGCTGCATCAGCGAAAAGAGTAGACACATTAAACATTAAACATCATCACAATGGCAATTGTGGGTTTAATACGTTTCATTTTTCATTTTTATTTTCATTTCCGGCTTTAGCTAGATAAAATCGTTGAAGCTTTACATATCTGCCCATTGCGGATTCCATGTCGTTCTGCGTTATCGGAAATGACATTTGGTTCCTTAGAAAATTAACGTCGCGGTTCGAACCCAGGGAGACCGTGTAGCCTTACCAGGTCCAAGCAATATTAACCCAGGTTCAAAATTTCTGTAATATGTCCATATCTACAATGCTCTCTTCTGGCAGTAGAAAAACTGCACAGCAGATAACTGCGATTGAAGAAAAGAAAGAGATTGCAAAAAAGGTTCGAAGCTATAATGAATATATTAATTTGAAATGAAAATCAATTGATTCAACTACAAGCGAAAAAGTAAGCCAATGAAGTTCTCGAAACATCAATCTCCACCTTTTATCACATTTATTATGCATAATAAAGCATTGAAATAAAATTCAGACGAAATCATCTCTGACGAAATGACATAATGTCGTGTATAAAACTGTATACGATAATTATGGGAAATAGATCACCTCACCTTGCACTACATATTCAACTAAATTTTTTGGTTTAGCATCCTGAATTTGTACAATTTACTTTGAAATTTCTGTAGTAGATTCATGTTTCTTATGGTATTGCTGGGTATGCGCCACCTATTGATAGTTTTATGAACTAAAACTCGAATGAATAATTACGTGATATCACGTGGAATTTTTTAGGTGGGTTACTATAAAAAAATATATAACCGATATTTTTAAAAAACAGAGGAATTTCGTTGCACAGAATATTTCATATTGTCAAATGTTGGAGAAATAAAGATTATATAAAAATAACTTTTTTTCGTCCGATATATCGTATCAAAATTTCCTCTGGGTCTAATCAAATACCCAATCGCAGCATTATCTGGAAAATTATTGAAATCGGCCGATGCATAAAATATGGATTTTTACTCAAAAAAATGAATGACACAAATATAGATTAACAATTTTTTTCAATGAAAAATTAATCAATTCTCTAATACGTATGACTGGAATATAAGAAATGTTTAGAGTGAAAGGAAACAGGTCATTTGAAAAACATACCAAAGTAACGTAATTTCTTGGGAACCGATTTTTTTTTTAAATATTGTTCTAAAAAAATTTTTAATCAGACGTTCGACATAAAAATTGTTTTCCTAACAAGCCAAATTCAAATGCGTTCTCAACCTTGACACTCTCTCCATAAAGGATAGTGAAGTAATAGTGAACCCGAGCAGAAATGAAATCAGTCTGAAATCAGGGATTGATCAATATTCTGATTACAACACTCAGGGCCTGGTCAAGA
>JAWWMK010015208.1:0-21269 GCA_035047105.1 Galeopsomyia nigrocyanea
TATATATATATATACATATAAGTATCTGTGTGTGTGCATATATATACCGAAGTATCCGCGTGCACGCAGATACACAGACACACACACACAAGCACGCGCGTATATAAAAGCATTTTAGCCGAGGCATATTTCGCGGCAGCCTCACTGCGCTCTTGTATCTCTTATTCAAATTGCGCAGAAAATTCGATGCGTCCCGCGCGAGCAATTTATGGATAGACTCGCGTACTTTGCGGCGTGTCACACATACAGGCGCGCGCGCGCGTACATTGGCCGTTGTAATTGGGATTTATGAGCGGTTCGACGAGTCCTTTATGCGCGGCAAATTCTGCGCGAACGCGCTAGAGTTATCCAACTATATACCAGTCACGATCAGTAGGATAAATTATTCATAAGTTCTTTGAACATTTTTGGCGTCGAAAATCGCGTCGTCGCGCGCTCGCCGATAAATAAACTCAATCAATAGCAGACAGCTTCGAACGAATGAAATTTCAATCCGCGATTCGCAATTTAAAAATGAAATACATGAGTTATTCAGAACAGTTTGGCTACTCGTTGTATTAGAAAATGGATTTCAAATATTCATAAGCACTCTACGTGTTTCGCACTCCGACCTCGCACACTCAGGTTCTTTAATAGAATGAAAAACAAAAAAGCTTTCAACAAATGCAAATAAAACTCGGATTGGAAGCATCAGACATCTTTTTTTTTCTTTTCGCTAAATATAGCATCATAATTACTGTAGAGATGTCAGTTAATCCAGATCTCGCACGCGTGCGCGTACGACTGCTTATCCATTAGCTCGAAATAACATTTAACATCTCTCGATGCTCGCGCGTATTCTCATGACATAACACGCTTATAGTATTACGTGACGGTGAGAGGAGGAAGACGAGTGTGTACACACGCGAATAAAACAGTCGTGACGACGTTCTTAAGCCTCTCTCACATGCACACATGCACATACAAACACACACACACACACGTGTACGACTGAAGAGAATTGGCCTTTCGCACGCCACACGAAACGATTCGCGCTTTTACGCTTTCGAATTAAACGCTCTCTGATGACGGTTCTGACCTAATTGTCATCGAACCAATTGGACTTGCGCGCGCGCGATCCGCGGCCAACGATATCCTTTAACTTTAACACACACGAGCGGCTTTTACGCGCGGTTTCTTCGGATGAAAAAAAAAGGAAAGAAGAAGAAGCTTCTTTAATCGACTGTTTATGCCCGTTCTCCATTATTTTTATCGCTTGGCATTACCCGCCGACAGGCATTAATTTTCAATGGGGGAAATTACTTTTTCGGTCAATTCAAGCGTTACGCGCTTCGCCTCCATTCGCTTGGTTTATCTGTAATATTGCCTGCGATCGTAAATTAATATTGCAATGCGGGGCGACTGCTTTTAATGGCGACTCGCCACTTTCTTCTTAATATATGTTATACGCGGGGCGCGCTTCGCGCTCGCGCGGCCGCAGACCACTTTGTTCGACTTTTAATGCTGCGCTGCGTTGCTGCTGCTGCTGGCGCTGGCTGTTATTAGTTGTTTCGCCTTTCAGTGAGCCGCCAATTTATCATCGAAAAGTACTTGAATTTTTTAATATTAGATTTTGATTAGGGTTGCGTAAAATTTTTAAATTCTGAAGTTACTGCGCGTAATTCTTTTGCCGATCATGAGAGATGATTTTAATATATGCAGTGCAAAAAAAATTAATAAATAAAAGTCGGAAAAAACTGGAATATACATTCTTTGTACCACAATTATTATAATATTTGTATTTTGAAATGTTTAAACAGCTGTAAAATAGGTATACAAATAATTAATTCTCATCTACGAAAACTGATTTGAATGTTAAAAAAAATTTTTGAAATCATTTTGATCTTCTTCGATAGTTGATGCAGTCGTGGAAATGTGTATGCTATAATGATAATTATTATAAAAATATGCGTTTTGGCAACGTTGACCATATACGAATCATCAAATAAACGTGCAATTTAGGCTGACCTAATGAAGTATTACTCAAAATGTACAGGATTAACTATATAACATTAAATATAATCATAGATTTTCAAAATCCCTGTCTGTGTTCTTATTATCATGATTCACTACTGACGTGTTACACATTATTTCATTATCTTGTTTATAGCTTGTAGAAATTTTTTTATGAATGACTGATGATAATTTATTGAGGAAGTCGTATTCAAGTTTCTTGGCCTTATAACTATCTATTATCATATTTATTGTAAATAAAAATGTGATTAATTCTCGATAAACGTCACTTAGATAAGATAAAAGTTAACGATCGACGTCTTTAAAAAAACATTACAACTTAGAATTCAGTGCGCAATAGAATTATTAATTTCATACTTTCATTTCACTTTACACGATGTAACGCATGACACGTCGGCGATCACCCTGTGTCTCATATATTTTATTAATAGATTTCTATATTATAATCAATTAAATTTATTTTCTCAAGTGAGAAATGATCGAACATTTCATTTAAATTTCGCGCACAAATATTTGTAAAGCAGCCTTTCAGTTACAAGCGTATATGATAAAGCAAATTCATTGCGCACAGCTGGACAGTGTCCGATCAAGTGCTTCATTGTACAGCAGAGGTCGAATACTTCAGTTATTCGACAAAAACCGAACGTTCGCTTTTTTTTTTGCTCGTCTAAAATCGAGCATCTCTCCTTTTGGTCAGCGGGAGCTGTATCTCTAATCAACTTGTGTTCACGGTCAGATTCCATTATATCTTTCATTGCCACAGCAGACGTGCTGATATTTCGAGTCGCAGTTTAGAGTCAGAGTGACACACATCAAAATGGTTTGGCAACCAGCTGCGTATGATGAAAGCTGCAGTGGAAATCAGACAGCACCATTAACATTAGCATGCTTTTTAATGCATTATTTTAATGGTTCCAACGATGACATTTTGAAAGATTTATACCGAAATTCAAATGAGCACGAAACCGACTTCGATTTCATTATTGTCGGAGCTGGAGCTGCTGGGTGTGTAGTTGCTAGCAGATTGAGCGAGAAATTGAATTGGAAAGTAAGTAATGCATTCTGTGTAGCCTCACTACTATTTAGGGGATCAAAGAAAATAATTTTTCCGCGGTATACATAATTTTGCAGATATTGCTATTAGAAGCCGGCGACGAAGAGCCACGCGTAGCTGAAGTACCAGGACTCTATGAGTATCTACAAAATACTAATATTGACTATGCTTACGTTACGAACGATACTAAATCTGCCTCGTATCCCGGAGGTAAAGTTATGGGTGGCTCCACTACTATCAATGGCATGCTATACGCACGCGGAAGTAAAGCTGATTACGACGACTGGGCGAATAGCGGAAATGAAGGTTGGAGCTGGAATGATATTTTGCCTTACTTTAAAAAGTCAGAAAACGCAAGAGATCCCAAGGTAAAAAATTCACTTAACGGATTATGCGACAAAAAGCAATTTTTTTAAATATTGTCCAAATATGCGCCAGATTCTTTCCAAATATGCTGAATATCACGGAATTGGTGGATATTTAACTGTTGAACAGTTTCCTGTGGAAGACAAAAATGTACCAATATTCATAAATGCATACAAAGAAGCGGGTCTCGATGAGACTGACTACAACAAAGGAGATCAAATTGGTGTAGCACGAAAACAACATACAATCGTTCATGGAACTCGATTGAGTACAAATGGAGCTTTCATTAGACCCTTCCGTGGAAAAAGACCTAACCTCATTGTTAGGCCAAATTCACGTGTCACTAGAATCATGATAGATTCGGAAACTAAACGAGCAACAGGAGTAGAATATGAAACGAAGGATGACAATGGCGCCATCAAAGTACAAGCTTCAGCGAAGAAAGAAGTTATTGTTTCAGCTGGTTTCATTGGATCGCCAAAACTGTTGATGCTATCTGGAATAGGTCCCAAGGATCATTTAGAAAAATTAAATATCACAGTCATGAAGGATCTATCCGTAGGCCTTAATCTTCGCGATCACTTTGCTACAAAGTTATGGCTTTTATCGAATAGTTCGGCGGTTGAGGGTAACGATAGCACAATAATAGGTGATCTATTTGAGTGGATTAATACACACGAAGGTCCAGAATCAGCAAGACCCATAATGAATGTTGCAGCACATTATCAAACTAAATTCGAGAATAAATCAGGAGCTGCTGATATTCAGTACGATGTTGTGGGTCATACGCAAGTTGACAATACGCTTAGTAATTTCTCTATTACTGCAGCACTTTTGGCACCTAGAAGTAAAGGTTCTATCAAGCTCAATAATATTGATCCCATAAACTATCAACCTGACATCAGACTAAATCCTCTTACTAATGCCCAAGATGTAGAGGCGTTAGTTGAAGGATTAAAATTTGCACGTGAAGTTGCTAATACTCAGACTTTGAAAAATGCTGGATTAAATTTATCAAGAGTTCCAGAATCAAAATGTAAACACATTGATATTGATAGCGATGATTACTTGAGATGTTTAGTTAAAAATACAGTGGAACATTTTGTACATGGAGTAGGAACGTGCAAAATGGGCCCTGAATCTGATGAAGATACCGTAGTAGATCCGACATTGAAAGTTCACGGTATCAATGGATTAAGAGTAATAGATGCGTCAATAATGCCTCAAACTGTGAGAGGGAACCCCATGGGACCAACAATTATGATTGGAGAGAAAGGTAGTGACATGATTAAGAAAGATCATTTGTAATCAATTTTAATAAATGAATAATAATTTTTTGAAATTTAATGTTGTAACTTATACTATCCACTGAAAATAAAGCCAATTTTACCCGACAGAAATGTTTAGGCGAACATTGATTTCTAACCCAATTCTTTTGTTCTTTAAAATATTAGTAAATTGATTCATTCTGATATTTAGTATTTAACTTTTCTATTGCCTAATGAAAATATGTTACTTTTAAAAATTGAACTATCCCATTCTATCAATCATTTCCTGTATAACCTGCCATCGAAAAATCCGCCATTGCAATATGCACCACATAATTTTCAGTGAGCATTCTGGATACAAACCGTACAAGTACGAGATGAAGCTACTCTAGCGCAAAACTAAAAGCCCATACGAGTAAGCTCATCGTCGAGCGGCCAGCTAACAATCCCAGTCCGCATCCACAATTCAGAGGGGCGCAACCTCGCGAGCTCGCAGGCGCAATAATTCCGACGAGGGAGAGAGTTAGCTCCCAGTCGCAATCACTTGAGCGCACGTTCGCGTGCTACGAGGCTGGATGAGCTAATTTTTCAAGAGAAAAAATTTGGCTATTTTACGGAAAATTCTAGTCTATGAATGAATTCGAGTCTATGAATTTATGTAATTTTCCTATTCGAATTACATATCTGAAATTTAATCGAAATATCTTTCTGGTCTTGGCACTCGCTCGATCATAGTTTATAACTGCAAGTTATTAATACTCAAAAAAAATACGCTCAAATAATAATTGAGTAGCCCCTTCGTTATTGCAGTTGCTCGCTCAATGCAAAACATGTTTTCCACTCGCCTTTACTTGTCTGCCATTCGTAACAAAAATAATATTTATTCTAGCATTTAATTTACAGATAACAAGAGATAAATAATGTTCCACAAACGTCCTCCAGATAAGAAAAAAAAGACCTTTATAATCTTCGACTATAAAAAGAATGCTATACAAAACTCATACAAAAGGTCGTAAGTTAAACTTTATATCCGACTTGAAACGTATCAAAATGGTTTGGCAACCAACTAATTATGATGGAACTTGCAACAGAAACTCGAGCGATCACTTTGTGCCACTAACGCTGATATGCTTTATAATAAAATATTTTTCCGGCTCCAATGACGATATTTTGAAAGATATATATACAGATCGACATGAAAAAGAAACTCATTTCGATTTCATTGTTGTTGGAGCTGGATCTGCTGGATGTGTCGTTGCTAGCAGATTGAGCGAGAAATTGAATTGGAAAGTGAGTAAAAAATGGTACATAAGCTTATAATTAATATTTTTCTGCACAATTTACATAATTTTACAGGCGTTGTTGTTAGAAGCTGGTGATGAAGAGCCACGTGTGACTGCTGCTCCAGGGCTATATTCGTATCTACAAAATAGTACCATTGATTACGCCTACCGCACAAATGATACTAAATCTGTGATGTACGCTCGAGGTAAAGTCATGGGTGGATCCACTTCAATCAATGGCATGTTGTATGGCCGCGGAAGTAAAGCCTACTACGACGACTTGGCGAATAGCGGAAATAAAGGTTGGAGTTGGGACGACGTTTTGCCTTACTTCATAAAGTCAGAAAATGCGAAGGATCCGAAGGTAAAATAGTATTCGACATTTTGTTCAACGAATTGTCATTCGTATTCAAAATTGTTCAAATATCCAATAGCTTCTCTCCACCTACGCTGAATATCACGGGACTGGTGGATACGTAACTATAGATCACTTTCCTCAAGAAGACGAGAAAGTGCCCTTATTCATGAACGCTTACAAAGAAGCAGGCCTCCATGAGAATGACTATAACAGTGGTAATCAACTTGGTTATGCACCCAAGCAAAATTTAAATTTTCATGGTGCTCGATTAAGTACAAATGGTGCTTTTATTAGACCCTTCCGTGGAAAAAGACCTAATCTCGTTGTTAGGCCGAATTCACGAGTCACTAGAATCATCATAGATCCAAAAACGAAACGGGCAACTGGAGTGCAATATGAAACGAAGAATAAAAATAGCATTGTTAAAGTACAAGTTTCCGCAAAGAAAGAAGTTATTGTTTCCGGTGGTTTCGTCGAGTCACCAAAACTTTTGATGCTATCTGGAATAGGCCCCAAAGATGATTTAAAGCAACTGAATATAAAAGTCATAAAAGATTTACCTGTGGGTCGTAATCTTCGCGAACACTTTGCTGTACCAATAAATATTTTATCTAGTGCTTCAGAGTTGAAAACTAGCGATGAAACAATGAAAGCTGAACTATTCGAGTGGATTAATACACATGAAAGTGCACAGTCGATGAGACCCATGACCATTGAAGCATTTTACCAAACTAAATTCGAGAATGAACCAGGATCTGGTGATATTCAGTACTCTCTTCATGGTTATACACAAGCTGATAGTACGCTTGGTAATTTCTCTATTACAGCTGTAATTTTGACATCAAAAAGTGTAGGATCCGTTAAACTGAACATCGTTGATCCTGTAAAATATCAACCTGACATCAGATTGAATCCTCTTACTCATACCGAAGATGTAGAGGTGTTGGTTGAAGGATTGAAATTCGCACATAAAGTCGTTAATACTCAGACTTTGAAAAATGCTGGATTAACTTTATCAAGAGTTCCACAACCTGGCTGTGAACACATTGATATTGATAGTGATGATTACTTGAGATGTTTGATTAAAAACACTGTGTTTAGTTTTTTTCACGGAGTCGGAACTTGTAAAATGGGTCCTAAAACTGATAAGAGTGCTGTAGTAGATCCGAAATTGAAAGTTCACGGTATCAGCGGATTAAGACTAATAGATGCATCAATACTACCTAAAAGTGTGAGAGGCAACCCAATGGGACAAGCAATCATGGTTGGCGGGAAAGGCAGCGACATGATTAAAAAAGATCATTTGTAACTCGACATTTATATTTCAGAAGCACAAACATTTGTAATTAGGTTATTGAATAAATGATCACTATTTTCTCTTAATAATTTCGTTATTGAAGCTATCTCGCTACAACAACATCGCTATCTTCCGACCTCGCGCGGAAAATTACTAATAATTACATGCGCGTGAGCGAGTAATGCAAACAAACGTTGTAGCCGTTGCCGCGTTGCCTCGAGGCGTATTTCGGCCCTTTGTAAAAAGCGTTTAATTAATTAGCCCGTGCGTTGCCTTTGTGGTGGGTTTTCCAACGTGAGTATGATGAAGAACGAAATGAACTAGACTGGCGAAAGGGATGGGAGAATTATAGGCTCGAGGCGGCGCCGCGGTAGAGATGAGCTGCGCACCACGCTATGTCGTAGAAAAAGATATGAAAATAACCCACGACAAAAGAAAACAAAGTCGACTTTAGTTTTTCAATAATATTCTTTTTTCTTTCGGTCAATACGATTGACGCAACGGAAAAGATACTTTTGAGTTTTTAAGCAAAACATTAGTTACGAGACGCAGTATCATAGTAACAGATTCATTGCTGCGTTTTACAACATCGTTGCGAACCAACCGTCAAATTATTGCAGCACACGTATATTAACGCACGAGAAACTGAAGATAAACTTGCGTGAGACTCGCTTGCGATGTGTGTGTGTGTGTGTGTGTGTGTGTGTGTGTGTGTGTGTGTGTGTGCGTATGTATATATAGCGCAATATCACGGAGAAGTGCAAATGAAGCAACGATGCACTCTCTCTCTCGCGTGCAAGTCAGTTTGGATAGTGTAGAGTAACCAAGGGCTCGCGGCTACTTGCGGCTATCTTTCGCCAGAGGCCAAAACCACCGTTGCAACTGCTGAGGGAGAGAGAGAGAGAGAGTATACCCATGCATTATGGCAAGCAAAACAAGCCCGCGAGCGATCTCTCACAGGGACTCGCCACTCCTCAGGGGTATTTAGTTTGTCCAGCATTATGCGAAGAGTATTCGCACGGTAATGACGTTGCGGCTCGCGCTATCTCGCTCCCTCTCCATCTCTACCGAAAATTTGCCAAAGGGCTTAGGCTTGGTTAATTAGGGGATTTGTCTGGAGGATCGAGAGCGATGAATCATTCGAATGCGTCCGTTGGGCAATGGTCGATTGTTTTGAAAAGAGAGTTTCAAACGGCGTTTTAATTAAAACATTGTATTCGTTCTTGTACGTCAATCGAGTAATGAAAGATTTCGACGAAAAAAAATAGCGTAAATTCTCGCTTCGTCGAGCACCAATCTCTTTCCCCGCGTTATTTTCAATATCAATTATCGCGTGATTTTTCATTGTAAAAGCGCCTCGTAACTTGGCCAACTGGAAAATAAGCTCTCTCTCTCTCTCTCTCTCTCTCTCTCTCTCTAATTTTCGGTTGAAAAAAAGGGGGTGGAATGCGGATTTTCTTTTTTTCCTCCTACTCCCTTCGCGGAAAAAGAAAGCTCAGCCCAAGATTAAAACCGCGTCCTCACAAAGAAAAAACTGCTTCGAATCTCACGCGGCCTAATTAATTTATGGATCATAAAAGAATGAGCGGTTAAACAGGCAGCCTTTCACGCTACCTTCGAGAAGAAAGAGACCGACCGCGCTTTACTTTCTTTCTTTTCTCTCTCGTTTTTTTCTTCTTCTTCTTTACTCACTGATACTGAGGGGTTTCGCGAAGCGGAGCGCGTAATTACATGCCTAAGGCTTCGTAAAGCGCTCTCTAGCTGCGTCTAACTCGTTTTCTCCAAAGCTACTGACCTTTTTTTCTTCTTCTTCTTCTTCTTCTACTTCTTGCTCTCGTTTTCGGGCCACTTTCGGCCCTTTTGTTCCGCCATTTTCATTCCGATTTACAACTGCAGTAACCTTTCACTTTGAAAGAATATTCTACGGAATGTGATAAATTTTGTAATCAATTTTTTTTTAAAGAATTCATCATATTCAATGTATCTCGAACGGTTATGCTGCGTCAAAGTATGTATATTAAAAGTTCAAGTGAAATCTCTCTTCCTCTCTCTTAAAAAAAAAGAAAGGAAAGAAAAACACGAATTCCTCGAGAAATCTTAGAACTACGTAATCCAGCCAATAAAGATATCTCGAAAGAATCCTGAGGATAAAGAAATAAGAAGAAAAGAGTAGTTTTAGCCACGCATATGAGACAGAGAAAACGCTGCTCGAGTTTGCAGGCGTTTGCGCGCATACCGAGCGACCGAGAAATACCATAAGCGATGCAAGAGTTGGTGGAACGCGTCGCGCGTTCGCGTGCGTGGCTATAGCGGCAAAGGCGAAATTCTTAGCGTTTTCGAGGGGGGAAGGACTAGGAGAACGCGAAAAATATTAGTCGAGTGCGCATATCGTCGCAGTGAGCAAAAGCGACTTTAACCACTCGCTGAGATTCATGGAATTACTTGCCTATGTTGCGCCGCCAAGCCCAACGGTGTGTCTTCATAAAGAATGTGCATTATGTACTCGCAGGGCTCTCTCTCTCTCTCTCTCTCTCTCTCTCTCTCTCTTTAAGGGAGAAAAGTTATGTATGTACCATGGCAAGTTTTGGATTTTATTGTTGGACTTACATTGTTGAGTCGAGACAATTATTCGCGTGGTTTTAGAGACGTTACGTTGCTTTGATGAACTTGGTTGACATCTATATATCGGGTAATTGGAAAATGGTATTACAATTTTTATTTTATTGTATATTTGAATATTTCGGGCTAGTGAATGAATAAATTCCCCAAAGTGAAATTTCTTCCATCATGAAACATATAACACGAAACCTTCTCTTAAAAAAATGAAACGTTTTAGAATTCCCAACATCATAAATTACGTCAACCAATCGGAGCAATGAAAAATCCAGCACGACTCATCGAATTACGAATTTCATTAAGAATTCAAAAGCGTAAGTAATCAAAGCCCATGCCGCGAAGTTATTCCGGCTGTGTAAACTTGCGAGCGATGTATACCTTACCGTGTAAATTTACGGAAGGCTACAGTACAAAAAAAAATAGAGAGAGAGAGAGAGAGAGAGAGAGAGAGAGAAAGCTTGGATGGGTGGTAGGAGAAGAGATAGATACGCGCGAAGTTCATCCTGAAAGAAGGCTACAACCGCAAGAGCTGTGGCTCCGCTGCACGCTTGGGAAATTAAGGAGCTTTTTAATCCCGCAAGACGAATCGCTCGCTTTCACTCCTCCCTCCTCTTCCTCGGCGAAAATTCCATTTTCACTCGGCGTGGCGCGTGCCGCCTATCAACTTACCGCTTGCTGATGCTATAAAACGTCAGCTTACTTTACGGTGCCGTATACTTGCGGTATACGCACCTCTTCTGAATAATTAGTTTCGATATATAGATGGTAAGAAAGCCGACGTTGTTCAACGAGCTCGGACATTTTATTCTACTTATTTTATAATATCAACCGAGTAAACTTAACACAATGTTCTCTGAAGAAAATTTTTTTCATAAATGCATGACTTTCACACAAATATTATTATATTTGTAAATTTAATGAACTCGTAAGTTATTTTCTTATGTACGCAAAATAATTTTAACAAATCTAAATAGTTAAGTAGTAATAGAAAAGCAAGATAATTCATTTTATAGATGTCAAACGAATATCTGTAAACAATTTTTTTTTTCCTTATTAAACGGACATCCTTTATAATCCTTACAGAGGATACTAAAATCATGAAAGTTCAGAAAAATACAGCAGTGAAACTCTTTTCGAATTAAACAGAATCTCAAATCAAGATGGCATCGCGTGGCTCTGGCATGCTAATCACCAAAATGCTCGTTTCATGCGCAAAAGAAGAAACGTCTCCTCGTTTCTTTAGCTTGCTTATGAATTATGAAATGCGGGACATTCGCAGAAAGAGAAAAGTCGCCTCTTCAGTCTCCGAGTTCCGTCTCGTTTTCCCTCGCCCTCTTGCCTCGCGAGGAACGATGTTTTTTTTTCGGCTCTATCGTTTGTTTGTCTTCCGCCTTGTAAGTACGTAAATCATGCATTAAGTCGATGAGAATTCCGAGTACTGATGAGTACTCAACTTACGACGATAATCTCTGTATTTTTTATTTGCTTAGATTTAGTGAAAATTGAGAACAATTAGTTTTTACTAAATTTAGTTCTTCAAAGAAAAATTATTTTTAGTAAACAAACATTATCATTTTCTATCAACTGTATCATTACTCATCGCAGAAAAATATTCAAATTAATCCTATATAATAAATGCAAGACGCACATTTCTTTGTTTTTTTCACGAGAGAAGTTAAGCCGATCTCATGTTAAAACTTCGTTTATTTTTCTGTTTCAGGTGAGTACATTTATACGGGGAGTATTTTTCCCTCCAGCTTCGTCAATATTGTAGTAGGCGCATAACGTGAGTCATGCAATATTCACATGCGTTGCTTAATCAAGCGTTAAAAACTTTACGTCAGCCTTTTCCACCGGGGCTTTCACGAAATCAAAGAAATATCATAAGAAATCCTCGAGAAAAGGAAAATTTACGAGATAGAGAAAAAAGTTGGCTCTGCCAAGCTTTGTTAATTAAATCTAACTCCTTTGTAAAAATAACAATTTTAAAACAGCAGGGACTTGTAACAGCAAATATATGAAGGTCACAGCTATTGTTCACGCTGACAAAGTGCGAGTTGCAGCTCAGAAGCGTGGAAAAAATAATATTAAGCGATGAAAGCAAAACGCTTTTTATTAAAAACGTCAGCCAAATTAATTTTTGCAAGCTGCGTTTTTGAAATGTTGAGCTTTAATTTATGTTAGTCACGACTTAATTAATATACTCGATATTATTGCTCTATAATTATCGATGCTGTAAAAGTATTCTGACCTTTTTGACCTGAGAAGCTCAGTTTTTCAACAATTTCGCTATAATTCTTTGCGAAACCTAACGTAGACTCCAAAAACCCACTCACTCGTCTTTAGAATGTTTTATTCTACCATTACGATTCTCCGAGGGAAACTTCGTCTTCCGTCCGCGACCCCTTTTTTTTGTTCCTTCGTTGATGCGTGCTCTCATAAATGTTTGAATAACTCGACTGATTAAACGAATTTTCGAGGCACCTAGCGCTTGTCATTCGACGTGAATATTTCAAAGCTTCTCACGCGAGCGCACGAAAGAAAAAAAAAACAATTAAAGTTGACCCAAGTGAGTTCGAGGCTTGCGAATTTTATGCGGAAAGTTTTTTCCCCGTGCCAAGCTGAAAATAGGCTAGCGAGCTTCTTAAAATTTCAGCAACTCAGCCTGCTGCACTTCACGATTCGACGCCGAGGAGTGCCGAAATTTCCAAAGTTTGACCGCCTTTGCGGAGACTTGCGGTTAGTCTTCCTAACTAGAGGATGATGCATTATGAATTTTTTAAGAAAGACTTGCTGTTTTTTTCTTTTCTTTTTCTTTTATAGGCCTCTTCAAGAAGGTAATATACTTTACGTAGTTTGCACACTAATAAACGTAACAAGTGAATGGAAATTTATTAATTCTGTAAATTAAAAATAGAAATGAAATAACGCTTCAACAATAATGTAATATTTAATTATGAAATCAACAGAATACTTTCTATATTAGTAACAGTCAATCCATCGCCAACTTCTAAACCATAGTGTATAAAGTCAAATTTAATTAGGTTACCCTTTGCAATTTTTCAACTATATTTGGGTACCCTGCTCCCTTGAAACATATCGTCCCAATCCTATTTATAAAAAATTCATTCGCCACTACTGAAAATTCCAAAAATAACTCGAAGCAAGAAGCCCAAAACAAAAAAAAAAAAAAGAAAAAGAAGAAAAAAATAAAGAACAACAACAAAGAATTCCGCGTGGTCAAGTGACACTACGTGTGTGCGCGCATTCATAATGCACAGAGGGAAGGCAAGTGAGAAACTGAGGGGGGGGGGGGGGAGTTGGTGGTAGTGTGGTAGGGGTTATAGCAACGCTTGTTTTTCCGAGGTGCGCGCTGCGGGCTTTCATTACGCGGCAACTCCCTGCATTCGCGATTAAACCGCTGAGTTATGCGCACCCGCATTTTTAGCGAGCCTCGCATACACGTGTGTGTGTGTGTGTGTGTGTGTGTGTATGTGTGTGTGTGTGTGTGTGTCTGTGTGTGTATTTGGCTGGCTGGCTGGCTGGATGCGAGAGCACTTGTCCTCCGGGCACTTGCTATTTGATGGTCCTTGAATTACTTCACTGTATCATTTTTTTTTCTCTACTCGCCTTTTAATTTCGTTCTTGTTCTCTGGACGTTGCTGATATTTGCGGGGTTTATTTTCTGCTGGATGAAAAGTTCGGAGTTAATTTTTTGCTGTTTTTAATTGTTTGCTTCGAATTATCAGTTATCGACGTATCATGAGTGATTGACACATCAGAACTTTTACTCTGCTCGATGTAAATTTTTATCTTATCGTGATTCTCTCAACATAAAAAAGTCTACCAGTATGGTATGGAAACGTTGTACTTTTTTGCATAGCCCATCGTATAACGTTTGACTGTTCTATTTGAAACATTCAATTTATAGATATGAAATGACTTTTAATTTTTAATCCCACAATATAAAAAGTTCTCACTGCCTCTAAATAATAAAATCATTATTATCATGTTGTTGAAAAATGGAACCGAAATCGAAGTGCCTACATAGAGCGGCCAACTTTTCAATGACTATCCACGTATCATTTTCATATATACATTCATAAAATTTCTATTAAATAAATTCTGTCTATCATATCTACATATCGTCGAATAATTAAGTTCAATCTCGATAAATCGTACTTTTCCATTTCACAAATAAAAGAACAGAAATTCTAGACTAAAATTGGGTACAAAATGCAAAATCATAGAACTTTGTCGTCGACTGTTGAATAATAAAGACCTCTCTTCTTGGACAGAGAATCATCGTAAGCAGCCGAGCGGAATATCAAAGCTACGTGTTGTGCCACGCCAAAATCCACCCCTCGCATGTGGTAAATAAGGTTAAAAACAAAAGCATGAGCGCGCGCGCGCGAGAGAGAGAGAGAGAAAAAGGAAAAAAAACGCAACAGCAGGTCGTCAATGCTGGCACGTGCACCTGGGCCACCTGGCCGCTGAAATATTACTGAATTTGCCTTTGTTTGTCGCTCTCGGCTGGAGCCCGAGATATTGCGAAAAGCGCGTTAAAAAGTGCAAGAGACGACGAGCCAACTGCGCGCGCGCGTGTGCGTGTGTATGTGTTTATAGCATTGTTTACGCGTCATGACTGCGAAATTTTTTTGTAGCCTGCGCGAATACTTTTTATTTTTTCATTTTTAATCAATTTTTTTACTGATTTTAATTTAGTGAAAAATTTAACAGTATTCGAATTTTTTACCGTCGTCATACAACGAAAATTAGTTTTTTTTTTTCGCTTTAATCAGTTAATTTTACTCTTATTAATTTTGTAAAAATGTCTGAAATATTCAAATTTTTGGCTCTCAAATTTCTTTCTGTTTTTTTCACGAATTCTACTCATTCAAAAATTATACCTTTGAGAATTTCTATTCATCTTGTGAATTTGAATTTTTCATATCAATTTATCTGTTGAAACAAAACAAGTTTTTGGCGGTCGAAGTATAGCTAATAAAACGTCAAATTTTCATAGAAGTAAATGAAATTAATTGAAAGCAAAGATTTCCATTTTGAAAAGTGAAATTTCAAAATGCCTAATTTAACATCAGTAAAATAAAAATAAATGGTTCAAACGCAATAGAACTACACGTAATTTCAATACATTCTTGCAGAACAGAAAGTTATAAGTAGACCTTCCATAATTCCACTGTTCAAAAGCTTTTCGTAACATCTTTGTAACCACGAAATTCACGAATGAAAGAAAACCCTGGGTCGAAAAAAAAAACGAAAACTTAATTAATCTTAAGAAGAGCTAAAGACGAAATTATCAGTGCTACACAGAGGAATATTTTCTCGATGAGGGGCCGAGGTCACGGTAATAGCTGTACGCGTGCGTCCTCGGCACGGCAACCCATAAAGAATTTATGAGCCAGCGGCAGATTTATGAGTTCGAGCCACGGATATGATTTTAGCGTTTATGCGATTTCAGCGATTTACGAGGCAAGATTGGAACTCTTATAGTCGAGCCACAAGTACAGATTTACTTCTTCTTTCTTCTTCTTCTGCTTCTTCTTCTTCTTCTTTTTCCTCTCGCTGGTCAGCGTTTCTTCTCTTTTACACGATCATAGCGAGCTTTGTCTTCATTTGGTAAAAATGTAGAGTTATTATTTTATTATACTGGTAATTAACGAAAATAATTTTACTATTGTTAAATAGCTTCATCTTTCTTTTCACTATCGTCATTGGTTCTATTTGAACGGCCAACCCTAGACTTTTATGTTTCCTATACCGAGATGGTGATCTTCAGGCGTGAATTTTCAAATATTGGGAATGCAATGACGTAAAGATGGAAGCTATTGCAATGTCATTCGAGCCCAGATGAAAAAGACGAATCAAACGGTTGTGGAGCAAAGGATTCTCTCTCTCTCTCTCTCTCTTTCTCTTTTAAAGTACCACAGCTCGCACCTCTTCGTTTTGATATCCGCCGTGGGTGCACTTGAAAACTGCTCGCCTCTATTCAGGAAAAGAAAGACTCTCTCTCTCCACTTTGCGCTTGATATCCTCCGAGAAAGACGTTTTGTGAAATTTGCTGTATCGTGAAATTTCGTATTCACTTTTACATGCCGATAGGGATGTAGTTTTATGTTTTAATATTCATAAAATTTCAATAAAAATCAACTTCTTAAAATAATTAAGTTGACAATCGTACGAAATTGAGCTAATTTTTCTTTCAAAGTGGGCATCATAGAAAGGAAAACGTACGTTGAATAACTCGGCGAAAAAAGTTCAATTCTGTGCTTGGTCACTCCACACGACAACAATTACGTGCCAAGCCATCTGCGAAACCAACTCAGCGAGCGGACTTGCAATTTCAATTACAAATATTCACGAGCGAGTGACTTCCTTATCTTCTCGAGCTGCTGCTGCGGCTGCTGCGGTGACTACTGTAAGAAAGTCGACGAGCGCGAGCAATTTCGAGGCAACGTTGCCACAATTTACCGCGACTTCAAGGAGAGAAAAAACGGCTCTTTGACAAATAACAGATAACAAAAGCGCGACTTCGCGCTGACGTGTTGAATTGTGTTGATTTTGTAGAATTAGATGCAAAAGTCGATAGTATTAGAATAACAACATTGAAAAATCCTATGATACGACATTTTGTTTTCTATAAACAACAATCCCTTGCCGATGTAAAAAAGGATTGGAATACCCTCATCACATGTTTCTCATAAGAATATTTCCGCGTGTATTTCAACGTGCAAATGAAAGAAAATATAAAAAAAGGCACATGAACAAGGTTAACAGAGCTGCAGACCGGACTACCAGACAGAAAGAGAGAGAAAGAGAGAGAGAAGCGCGAGCGTACGAAGCGTGGGATTAGGGAGAGAAAGAGAGAGAGAGGTGGCGAAAGAAGGCGAGCACGGTACTTTAATTAGCTCGGACCGAGCTGGCGACTTGATAAACTGCGCTGAGCTTATGCTTCGCTGAACTCGAGACACTGCTGCCTGCCTGCCTGCCTTGTTTTCCACCGACCCTATGATCTTCACTCTACTGAAGCTAACTCTCTTTTAGCGCTTTTGGTCTTTTCGTTTTTCGACTTAAATTAACCCCGAGTAATTTTCGTCGCTGAAATGCTAATGATGATAATCTAACTCGAAGACGTATTAGACTAAAATCTATATTTTTTTCTTTTTCTTCAAAGATTATAATGTAGCTTCATAATGAAGAAATAAAAACGAAGTTTTTATTAATAGATTAGCTATTTCTCATTTGAAATCTAAAATAATGGAGGAAAAAGCTCAAACCCGGAGTATATAGAATCTATTAACAATTGAAACAAAAGTTAGCATACGACCCAATTTTCCAACTTGCTTCTCGCTATTTTGATACGCGAATTCTTTTTCTCGGCGAGCCAACGCGGAATACACGGGAACAACGCGAAAGCGCGGAACTTTGTTAAAACAAACGTCTGAATAGAAATTTACCTTCCGCAGATGTACACGCGGCCGCCGCCGCCGTGCGCCCGTTGAACAAGAATGTAAAAGAGAAATAAAAGATGAGATAAAGGAAAAAACTTGGGCAGTAAAATGGTGTACCCATCTCGCAGCCGTAACATGCTGTACGCTCGAGGAGCCTCGGGCGATTAATAATATTTATGGTATAAAAGACTCTTCAGCTACAATTTGAAAGAATATGAATTAGTTTCGTTGAGTTGCTCTTTTGTTTATTCGTTTTCTTCTTCTTTTTTTTCGATTACTTTTTCTTCCAGCTGCTTGCTTTTCTTCTTCCCGAAGCGGCTACGTAATTGAAATTCTTTGGCCTAGAGTAGCAAATACCATAAATATTTTTATTCCATTCAGTTTGAAGTTAGTTCACTCGATTGGTATAGTTGCATCGTTTTGGAAGCATTGAAATTTGTCTCTCTTGTGGCTGTTGGCAAGAGAAACAATTTCTTTTTTTTGCCGATCGAACGCTAAGAGATGACACTAAAAGAACTGTTTCAAAGCACAATTTCCCATAGTTGCAGTTTCAATTTTCGTCTGGTTGAGCATTGCAATTTCAAGGACGAACGACTGTCAAAAGAGCTCAAAGAATTCCCATTCTTTCACCGTCATGGTAAATCAATATCAGCTCTCGCTCTACTTTGTGCCAATGTTGAAAAAAAATAAGAGTAATGTATGTGCATAAAACATGAGGAAATGTTTAAATTACACGTATAATGGCCTCATAAGAGTATAACGAATAGAAGGGATGAAAAAGAGTTATTTTCCATTTTAAATAGGAAATGAGCATGTGATATGAGAGGGAGACACGAGGAGAGAGTCATCGTTTGAAGTGAATAACTCGAGTGTGAAATGTTTTGCCGCAGAGCAGTACGTATGTGTGTATGTGTGTGTGAAAGCCAGAGAGATAATGAAAATATGTTAACACGCTCTGAACGAGCACATAATAGATTTCCATTGTACTTCAGCTGTAATTAAAATACCCATGCGCACGCAATTCACAGACGTATCAATTAAACAAACTGCCGCTCTGCACAGAGTAAAAGTTCGTTCGGTTGTTTTGGACGCGACATGAGCTGAAAATCCCAAGAAAGAGCCCATCGCAGCGAGCGGCAAAATTCGGCGCGCTTGTTTTTCGACTCGGCTGAAATAACACACTTGGGCGAATCTCTCGCGTGGAGAGCGCGAGCGAGTTTAACATAACGAGAGAGAGAGAGAGAAAGAGAAAAGGTGCGCGTACACGAGCTACTTAGACTAGAGAGCTATACTCTGCGAGGGAAAGCGCGAGCGGAGAGCTTTTCCCTGGGCGCTTGTCTCCTCTGTTAACCTGAAAGTCCCGAGGCGTCGACGAGGAATATTTTACGTTTAGTTAATTAGCGCAAGACAAATAGGAGAAAGTTCAGGCTGCTGCTGCTGCTGCTACTACACGGGAGAAAAGAAATTTTCCATCTCCCTGCACGTGCTGCTGCTGCTGCTTCTCTGTTTCTCTTTGTCGGCTCGTTTCCCTTAAGGCAACAGATCTTTGATTTGATTTTAATTATTCAAAAGCACACCGCTCTTCTTTTGTAACTTATTGTTGGCACATCTTTTTTCTTTTTCAATCTCGACTTGTAAGTTTCGTCGCTGCAGCTGTTGGATGAATGGAGACTTTTTCTTTGCATTTAAGCTCCGATGTAGTTTCAGATATTTATGCACTAGAGCTTGCGCTACTGTAGATGAATGAATTAATGATAGTAGGGTATGTGTAAAAAAGTATTTTATTCTCCATTGTTTTTTCGGCTATTTTATTTTACAGATATTCGTGAAAGCTTTGTCAATCGAACATTTGAAAGTATTGAAAAATTTCATTCTCCTAAGAGAATTATTATTCACAGCTTTTTCTGATGCGCACGGAGAGAAAAGTGCTTTCGTTTGTATTTTCAATGAATTTATTGGATAACAAAAGCTTGTTGGAACAAATCGAAATTCGTGCTTGAATGATAACATTTTTGTGCATGAAAAATAACAAAATCGCTTGAGTGCAATCTCGATTCGAAAACAAAGTTTATCGCTGCCTGGCTTTTAGTGTCAATAAAAATTTTCTAAATCGTATTACTAAAACAGCTGCACATAAACAAAAACTTTCTAAATATCAACAACAGAGCAGTATCAACTCGAAATTGAATATGAAAAAATTATTCATTATACTAAAAAGTCGAGAATACAGTTTTTTTTTTCACCGACAATGCAAGTATACGCACGACAATTCTCGGTCTTTATTTCACCCACTTTCAATTTACCATAGTCCCGTCCTTTACCTCGACTCCTTTGCAGTCGTGGCTCGTCCTCGCTGTACATATTTGTCAGCAGTCAACTGCCTGGCCCTTCTTCTTCTTCTTCTCTCTCTCTCTCTCTCTCTCTCTCTCTCTCTCTCTTCGTACTTTCTCCGGGACGCAAACAATTTCTTGCTCAAGTGCGCCCCAATTTGACGTTAATTAATGACCGGAACCCCCTTCTGAATGCAAAAGCCATCTCAGCACAATTATTTTTAAAGCGGTCTTTGCTCCTTTTACTTAGCCTAGCTCTATTTCTTGTCATTGTCCCGGTTACGTATTGTCTCTTACGTCATCAATGCCACCTGGCTTCGGAAGTGATATCTGCATAGAAATTTTATTTTTTCAGATATTCTAATAATAAATTGCGAAAAAAGGAGTATTCGTTACGAAACGTTAGCGTATAACTTTGAGCAAAATTACGTAATGCACGCAGCGGTAAATGAAACCTTTTGATTATTCAAGCTCGTAGCAAAATGTGCAAGAGCTCGAAGGCAAAGGGAAGATGCATGAAATAGCAGTCTACGCCTCAGGCTACGTCATAATTGCTTTGCTTCTGCAATTGATTTGGACATGGATCCCTTATAATTAAGGTGAAGTTTGCTTTTAATAAAAAAATTACGTTACATAATAATCGAAATTCGATAAATTGAACGCGATTGCACTCTTTACAAGTACGAAAATTATTTGTCTGCAGATACCATGAATAATTTCGAAGAATTCTCGTGTAAAATAATGCTCTGCTGCGACACGAATGGTTCTTCCACGACTTACATTTCACAGTGTAGTCGATTTAAAAGATTACACTCAACAATAAGTGAGTGAAATAACAATTTGAATCGAATTTCTCGCGTCCATGTAAACTGCAACTCCAGCGATAAATATAATCCAAGAATCCACAAGATTGAACATTCCAACGTGTATAATAATTCGAGCTCGCGATGAATCTTTTAAAAGCCTAAAATCCGCTCACTCACAAACATCAAGCAAGATCAAACGCATGTTTGAGTGCCTCTCGAATTGGGAAGTACATATATATCTACATGTATACATACGTATATAAGCAGAGAGTCTACATAATTCAAAGTGAACGCGAGAGAGCGGTTAATGTGTAAATTATCGACTGCTTCCTATATATGTCTCAACGATCGTCGAATGTGATCGTGCGGCAAGCGTACGCTCGAATGCGCTTATTGACGTGTGCAT
>JAWWMK010015219.1:0-21256 GCA_035047105.1 Galeopsomyia nigrocyanea
AAGCTTTAACCCCAGAAACGTTAACCTGAAGCTAAAACCCAAATGCCGTGGGCGCTGCGAGCTTTAACCCCAGAAATATATATATATGCTTGCAGTTTGAACGTCACTATGGTTTAAGCGCGTGCAATCTCACACGGCTTCGAGATTAAGGCTTGCTTAGCGAAAGTAATACCCCGTCGGCGAGGAACTTGGTGGATCCTTTATTTGCATAATATATATGAGGGCGCGTTGAAGCGATATGCCGGAAGAACAAAAAAAAAGTCGGCACTCACAAAGGAACGATCAAACCACTTTTTCTCTCTCTCTCTCTCTCGCTCTTTCTCTCTATTCCGCGGGCTATAGAGCTCCAGCGCGCTTGAAATACAATCGCCCGTAGGGGATGGTAAGTATCCGGAACGCCGTCGGGCTTCTTCCATTTTTTTTCATTACCAAGTGTTTATCAATTTCCTCTCTTTCATTCTGTACCTCTCTGTGCTATTCCCTGCGCTCGCGGAATATGCTCCAACCAGCAAAGAGCGCGATCATGTTTTCCAAATTAGAGTATGAATTTTGTATGAGATTCTTTTGAAAGCAATCAAGTTTGAGCTCGAGAATGGAATTTTCGTAGGGAGCGCGTTCGTTTAATTTACAAAATGATTTTAAAACGATAGAGCACCGACTTATAAAATCCGATGTTTCGAATGATTGTACGAGACAATTCGATCTACGGTAAGCCTCATGATGAAATAGATAACGACGAGACAGGTAGATCAGATATTATTTTCAAGTACCAATTATACGAGGATGATGTAAACATGGCAAAAAATAAAGTCACGAAGTACACACAGAGGAATCTGCGAAACGAGAAAACGAAGGTAAATACAAAGTGCTTGAAGAGGAGGAAAAAAAGGTAGATCATGGTGAAATTGCATCTCAATACTAGTTCTCTGCCTCTGTCTCGTCTGCGCGCTCTTTAACGTCGTAGCTTCTAGCAATGAGACAGAGAGAGAGAGAGAGAGAGAGAGAGAGAGAGAGAGAGAGAGAGAGAGAGAGAGAGACGGCTCGAGCGCAGAAGTAGTGACTACTCAGCGTAACTCCGGCCTTTCTATTCATCCACAGCGAGTCTATATGCATCCATCTTTATTTTACTTTTCTCTTTCTCAGCACACGACGCATATACGCGGAAGTAGCTCTCTCACGCTTTGTAGATCTCCCTCCCTCCCTCCCTCTCTCTCTCTCTCTCTCTCTCTCTCTCTCTCTCTCTCTCTCTTTCGACGCCTAACTCTTCCCCGCTCTTTCATATCTTCAACGGTATATGTCGGTCGGCTCGCACTCCACGCGTACGAACATCCCTTTCATCCGGTTTCACGGGATTCTTATTAGTGGAAAGTCGAGGAGCTTCAACTTTTTACTCCCTTCCTTTTTTTATCCATGACTTGGAAGCACATGATAAGGTTGACTTGGCTAGTACGAACATAATCAAAATTTTTATTCATTAAATTTTTTTTTTAGGAGTTCATTTAAAGCTACATTTTTGACGATGTGAATGTTGATCACATTTTATGATATTTCAACCGAATGAATTTACTTTTGTGGTAGACTGGATTATAACTTCTTTCAAATGGTGGATATGTCTGACATATAAATGTCTTAATTTCATTGATAAGTTGCAGGATATTCCTTTCTGCACCGGATATCCAAATAGGTTATCTAATCCAACGTCTGTACGATGCCGGCAATATGATTAATAGATTTCCCTTGTTATGAATTTAATTTTATTACATTCAACGACTCTTTTAAAAAAAATATATATTGATCTCTAGACTGTCCTACATGAGATGACATGTGCAAAAAGAAATTTCACAAAGGTCGACAGCGATAGCCGAAAAGTTGTCCCATGAAAATCAATCGGATGTAAGTGGTGAAAGTAATGTCTGGTATAGAAAGCCCAGAGAGTGGTAAAGCTGAGCGTGCGACCGAAGAGTGACGCTCGACCAGCAAGCGCTCGAGTCCCCGTTATTCCCATTTTAATCGGCACTTCTCGGGTGCGTCTAGACTGCCATAATCGTAGGCCATTAGATAAGCATCGCAAGCGCAGTCGGTTGAAGCTTGCGCGTAGTAGCGTAAACGTGGAGAGAGCGAGAGAGAGCGAGAGATCACGCGTGACTCGCCGTTAAAATCAGAGCGAGGGAGAGAGAAAGAGAGAGAGAGAGAGAGAGAGAGAGAGAGAGAGAGAGAGAGAGAGATGGGATTGCCAAGTGGCGATAAGCCTTGCATTTATGCGAGTGAAGATATACCGGTAATTACGATCGAACGCGATCGTATTCCGACATTCCAATCCTCGCGGGAGCCTCGAGCAATCGCACTCGGCAAATCCCGGTGAGACCTTAAAAAATCGCGTCGACGCTCGTAAAAGTCGAGAGCAAGAGAGCGAGCTCTAGCGCGAAAGAAAAAAAAAGAAAGCGAGCCAAGTCCGCGAACCCTTTTGCCTTCCGAGGGTTACCCAGTTTATGGGTACATATAGAGAGAGAGAGGGGGGGGGGAGACCTTTGCTACACTGGCCCCCATAATAGAGCGCGGTGATTAAATCGCCTCTCCCTCTTCTTCTGGCGCATTGACTCGGACAATCGGCCAGTCCTGTACGTACTTCCCTCATTGACGAGCCAATCGCTGCTGCTGCTGCTGCTGCTGCTGCTACTGCTGCTGCTGCCGCCACCGTTGCGGCTCGACCTCCTTCTTTGGCCCTCTTTCAACGCCGCCAGCGCGCCTTTCAAAAGGTTTTCAAGCCTTTATCATTCCTTGCCCGTAAAGTGGATTGCCTTTCTTCGAAGCAGGATGTTCTCTTAATTATCTTGCCTCGCTGCCCTGATTCTCTCTCTCTCTCTCTCTCTCTCTCTCTCTCGTTCAATGCGATTTCTTTTATACAAAGACGGCATATTTCATAATAGGTGTTGCCAGTTACCGCCGTTCTCTTAGCCGTAGTCCACGGACATTCTTTTGTAAAGATTTTCCAGATACAATTATTATTTATTTTATTTTCTTTTTCTGCTACCTTTTTCTTCTATTGCTTACTTCTACAGCTCTGGTGATTTCAATTCTGATACCAAGACGAAATGAATTTATTAGAGAAGCGCTGCTAGTTTTGCTCTAATGGATTTCAGCCTACACACTGTGCCTTCTATTCAGAATTATCTTTATTTATCTTAACATAAAGCTTTTGATACATTGTATTTTTTGCTTTCAAGAGATTTGTCGAACAGAATTTTTTTCATGAAATTCATATAGTTTTCGACAATCAAAATTGTCAACCACAGTGACGTCGTCATCAAACCACATTAAAACAAGAAGCAACGAACGAGTCGAAAAGAATTCTGCAGCCCGGGGCTCGGCACACGCGCGCCCTAATGTCAACAAGTGCATTCTTGACGCCCTTTTTGTTTCTCTCAAACACGTCGTATACTCTCTCCTCTCTTTCCACCGCTCATTTCCACAGTGAGCACTCGTTTTCAGGGAAAGTTCACAGATTAAACTAACAAGGAATGCTTTTGTCTTGGAGAACACGACTAATGCTCAATGGCGTGACTGGTCGCTTTGTTGAAGCGAGTTTTTTGTTGTGTGTGTGTATTTTTTTTTGTCAAATGCAACGCTCTGCGAGAGAAAGTTTTATGGATGCGCAGTGTACTGAGAAAAAAGCAAGAATTCATCGCTCTCATTTTTTTCTCTTCCCCTTTTTGCACATTAGAACGCTCATTCTTTTTTCTTCGTCGCTCCTTCGCGTAGTGCAATTTTTTTCCTCCCGACCTCGCGTTTAATAAATTCCAATGCGTGACACGTCGACTGAACTTTGTAGCGACAAACGTTGTAAAAGGAAGAATTTTTCTGTTTGCTTTTCTGCGATGAAATTACTTGCGAGTTGACGTTGTCAAGTTGTAAAATTGCTCGTACGATTTTCTACAAAGCGATTACAGAATCGTCGGGCAGTATACATCGCGGCGAGCGAAAGGCTAGAGGCAAAATGAGGAAAAAGGCAATTCCCATCGCGGACGGGAAAGATTTTTCGTGAAGCAATTTTCGAAATACACTTTGTGTGTGTGTGTGTGTGTGTGTGTGTGTGTGTGTGTGCGTGCGTATGTGTGCGCTGCAACTGCAGCTGCACCCGGATATTTTTGAGCCAGCAAAAAAAAAGAGGGAAAAAAAAGACGGATACGAGCGAAAAACTTAATTTCCGTGAAGTTGGAATGATTCGTATCTCGAAACTAATCCAATTAAAAATAGGGTCGTATCCGTGGCTCTTTCATTATCATTCACTATCGCGCGACTATAGTATCGCACTCGACTGTAACGCAATCTCGTATTCCTTTGACGAGACCTAGTTCAATTGAATAATCCAAGCTGATTGATAGAAACGAGCGTGAATGGTCGTTGAAGAGGGCATTGAGTGAGCTCTCGGATATCTGTGTGGCGATAGCAATTACTCGAATTAAAAATATCGGCTACCGATAAGACACACTAATGAGGCTAAGTGGTGGTGCACCTCGTCGGTGTAATCAATACTCGCGGAGCGCGAGACTACTCTCTCAGTCTCAGCTCTGGCGTCCCGCTCTACGCGATCGATCGATACCTGGTAAAAGTGCAAGAACGATAACTCGCTACTGCTGCTGCTGCTGCTGCTACTGCCTGCGATGTGTGCACACCACCTGAAAATTGCACGAGGTCGTTGAACGACCTTCCCCTCTTCACCTGTGCGCACACCGACGTTTCAAATCTCAAGGGCTTTACTCGAGTTTGTACGATTTCTCCTGCTCTCTCTTTCTGTATACCAGTCAATACGCTCGCTTGCAATTATGTTGAGTAAATTCACCAGTTTAGAATTTGTTACTTCGGAAGACTTTGTCGGATCGAACAAATTGCAGCGACTGATAAATGGACGAAATAATTCTCAGTGGCTCGAGAGTATTCATAGAAAATTCGATCGTTAATTTTTCGTTGTTGCGTTAGTATCCTCTCGGACTCCCGATCGAATTACGATCTAGATTCATGAAATATCAGGCACCTGTCTGACCAAACTCTCATATTTACTACTGAGAATGACAAATCCACTTTGCGACACGATCTAATCTCGTTTCTGGAAAATCTAACTGAAATATTAAACGAGGTTGTTTATATAGGTTACAATATTTCTCGAGAAAAGTAAAGCTTTTCGCGTCAGGCAGAAGATTTACAGAACGCCTTATTAAGACGAATGATTTAAGGCGGCGTTAAGGGATTATTAGTAAGGACGCTGGTGCGCGAGCGAGCGCGTCGTTAGAGAGTAATTTCGCGAATTTGCACACGTCTTGGCGCGGTCGAAAAAAAAAGGGGGAAAGAAGAATGAAAGAGGGAAGAAGGGCGCACACAGAGACATAAAAGTTGTGCGCCGTGGTCTGACTGGTTGAAGAAATAAAAGAGGGATTTAGCCCCGTAGGGCTGGGCATTTTAGTACGTTAATAGAACCATACCAGTAGCAGCAGAAGCGACGGCAAGCAAGCGGCCTGTTAGTCTAGGAGACTGCTTTACGATACGGCCGCCGTCGTCGTCGGTGGCGAGGCTTCGCGACTCCAATCTCTCGCGTTAATAATGGCCATTTGTAATCCCTTAATTTACGCGCGGCGAGCCATTGGCTTTACAAGCATTGCCTGATGTCCCCTTGTTATTATTGCGTCGTCGTAGTCATCGTTGGCTCTCACACTTGTGCATGCGCGTCCGCCAAAGAAAAGTCATTGCGGGCCGCGATATGGCGCTACATTGCACAACACCAATGATCCGGAAAATTGACGACCCTTGACTCTCTGCCTCTTTTCGTGCTTGTATTTTTCATTTTTTTTTCGTAATTTTTCCCTAGGGCAATATTCGAGACATACCTCGTATTTTTCTACAACAAAGCTTAAGAATTTTTTAAATTTAGGTAGCGAGGTGCATTTTCTCTCTGCTTGGCTTTCGATTCGAATGATAAACGAATATTCAAAAAAGTTCTCGTAGGCAATTAGTACCAAACGTAACGGTTTTCGTCCGAATTTTTAATCGTGCCGACTTTTGCTGCTCGATTCAGTCAGAATGTGAATGATTTTTTAATGAATAATATGTCTTTCGTTCGCGAGTGAAGCGCGATAACGAGGATCAAAATCACAAATTCAGCGAAAATTAAACAACGCAAAATCCAACGCGTGACATTTGCGTGGCGGTCATCAGTTGATACTAAAGTCTACACCGGAAATCATGCATTAATAATCGGACAGCCCGTATTAGCAAAATGAAACACATTCGAAAAAATGCTCAATATAGATGACACGATCACAACGCGCAGCAAAGCAACGAATCAATTACTAGCCTCGCGTCTACAATAGAAAGAATCACGCAAAAGTTAGACGCAACGAATCACCGACTCTCGGCTATATGTATCGAAATAAAAAACGTCATCTCGCGACAATAAGCCACACCACACGTTGGCCAAAGTAGAAAGAGAGAGAAAGAGAGTGAGACAGAGAGGGCAAAGGAAGCAAGCTGACAAACTTTTTCCCAGAAAGCAAGTTGTCGAGCAAACCGCTCTAAGAGAACGACGAAAAAAAATCCCTCCGCCGATACTCGAGTTTCTTACAAGCGGAAAGTTGGTCGACAAGCGGTGGCGCTTGACCGCTTGGAAAGCAATCATCGAACGATGTCAGGGGGGCCGTTGGCAACGGGCCCTCATACTAATTGCAAAGTCCTCCCCCCCCCCCCCCATCCTCCCCACTCTCTCTTGCTCTCTCACTAGCGAGAGTTAATCACACCTCCCCGAATTTCGAATGCCTGTCGCGCGCTCGCTGCAGCAGCCGCTTATGGGCGCTAAATTATTTCGGCACGTTCCGCCTGTCATCAGCCCGTGTGTCGTACGCTCCGCGCTTTCGTGATCTACACACAATATATCCCATCCACGCGGCCTCTTTCTTTCGCTCGATATAGCTGTCTCTAATACCTCTGCTTGGGTTAACGCATAATTGATCGTTTTAGCCCGGTAATATTATGCTAATTTTACATCGACATTTTGATTCGCGCAATTGACCTACAAAACGCTTTCCCCACGCGAAAATTGCGACAGGCATTGTAATAACTTAGCTCATTAAGGCCCCCCCGGATATGTATATAGATATACAAATACGTGTCCATTTGCTACGTGATTATTTTTTGATGCAATAAAATTGGGATTCGACAGATTTGTGATAAATACCTTTTGCTACGTAGTTTGCGCTAAAGCAGTTCTGAATGATTTCGTGCAGCCGTTTTATTAGAAAAACATCCAAAAAATCACGATCGAAATTCAGGTTATAAAATCAATAATAAACAAGAGCACGCTCACATTTGTTTTGTTTACATCGATGACAGCTGGATTTATTATTCAATTTCTAATTTTTTTTTCTGGCTAAATGGCTACACAGAATTATCCGAAATTGCTTTAGCGCAAATTACATACCAAAAGGTATTTGCCATAAATCTGTTGAATCCCAATTTTGTTTGATCAAAAAATTATCGTGGAGCAAATGATCGCCTGTTTTAACATGTATTTGTATATCTATATACATGTCGGGGGGGGGGGGGGGCTTAATAATTTGTTTTGCTCTTTCGAGCTGCTCCAGAGTTCACAAAAATTTGGTTGGTAAAGGTAATGAAACCATACACCCAACCATACACCCAATTAAAGCACATTATAGAGTTTATTTTTCCGACGTTTCGTAGCTCGTGCATTTTGCAAAAATCGTGTATTAATCATTTTCGCGAGGTTTAAGTGAAAAGTAACAGGGATGAAAAAAGAAAAACGTGTTGAAAAGAAAAAGAAAAGAAAAAAAAAACGTCCAATTGTCAGGGCTGCGATCAGTTTTATTCAACGTTATTTACATTCGCATTCAGCGAAAGGGACAGCGGAGCATCGATCAATCTTGTCGACGGACGAGTCCCGAACTTTTCCGTGAGATACGATGAATGTTGCGGCTGCTGCTACGTGCGCGTAGCTGTGAGAAAGACCTGGCTGGCAACATTTTCGACATAAAGCGTTGGATAGAGAGAGATAGAGAGTATGTGCGTATGCGTGAGGCGAAACGAGTATCAAACGAGCATGCAAAGAGAATGGCAGAAAAAAAATTTTTTTTACCGGAGAATTTTGTCATTCGAGCTCGACTACTTCTCTGGAAAACAAAAAACCAAACAGCTACGAATTCATATAACTACTACTCTCTGTAGTATATCTGTATGTATTTGCGATAGTGATGACACGCTCTTTTTACTGGGCCTATTACGCGTTTCGATTTTTTTTATTAATTTTTTATTTTTGAGATATACAGACGTAAATTGTACGTAAATTTACATATGCAAAACAAATAGAGAGCTATTTTGCTCAAATTTGTAAGAGTAAAGCTTGTACAATTATAAGTTTAATTACAGTGCTTACAACTGGTAGGTAACAATCTCGGTAAAAAGGTTATGTTACTGTCTGTATATGTACATTTGTGTGTAATAGCAAAAGCATTTACGAGGGAAAGGAAAACGACGGGAACATATACTATTATTCCTATCAAATTAGTATAACCATAATGTGGAATTATAATTGTTTGATTGTAAAAAAAATTGCTATTTAAGGAGTTAATTATATTGATTATCATTTGATGGACAAACGCTGACTTTTAGCGCAGGAAAACTTTTTTTTTCAATTTTGTCGAGACAGCACTCCCGAGCGCAAAGCAAACCCGAACAGACATATCACTCGGAAAGTGAGTGGCTTTCGCACTCGCGAAATTAAATTTCCAACTTGAATTTGCAGCGCGGGGAACCCCTAAAAAATAAAGTTAATTTGAAAACGTCGAAAGAGCGTCGAAAAAGAGTTGAAAATCAAAACGAGAGACGGGGAGAGGAGTGCGAGCGATGTTGCGCGCGGCGTGCAAGCTCTCTAGTACTCAAGCGAGGAAGCCACAAAGAGAAGTAAAGTAGCGTCGGGGAAGAATCGAGAAAGAGATAAAAGAGAGAGAGAGAGAGAGAGAGAGAGAGAGAAAGAGAGAGAGAGAGAAAGCGAAAAGAAAAAAAAATGAAGAGTGAGACGCAGTGCATACGACTCGTCATTCGTATGAGCTCCCAAGGGGCGCGAGCGCTTTGAAAGCGCTCGTTTCATCGAGTCTGCGTGGCAGCGACACGCCGCGCTTGATCTTTTTTTTGGTTCGCGCGTATATATGCAAGCTCAAAAGTTTTACTGATCCGCAAGAAACTGAGGCTCGCGTATATGGGACTTGCTGTGTCAATCTCGTTGGAGAAAGAGAATTTCACAGTATTTGCAGTTTCATATTTGAACGACGAATCGTCCAATACGCAAACTACTTTTCCACTCAATGATTATTTTCATGTTGTGGTGTAGCAAGTTCGTGCTATTTTCATTCGAATCGATAACCAGCAATCTTGTATAGATGTCAAATGGAAAGATAAGGCGAAACAAGTTTATTCATTAAACATTGCGTTAGCCGATGGAAGTAACTAGAATTCGAAATTCAAATGCCGTTGTCTCTCTGGAATTTTGCTTTTGTTTTCGAGAAAACATCGACGCTCTCACGTTTAATTCCCATTTCCCCATTGCATCGTCGTTGCATTTTCATACTAGGTTAACTGGTCGGCCTCGCAAGCAGTTATGTAAAACGCGCTATTTTACCATGAATATTTTCAGATTTTCTGTTCTGCAAACTTAATCAACATTACCACAGACGTAAAGCGTACATCCGAATTTTTCCCGCAGCTATAAAGAATGTCGTAGTCTGGCCGGTAAGAACAGAGAGTAGAAGAGTGTAGGTACGCTAGCGAGAGAGAGAGAGAGAGAGAGAGAGAGAGAGAGAGAGAGAGAGAGAGAGAGAGAGAGGATCGAGCACTGAAGCCATCGTCGCAAAAAGCCCCGAGGGCAGAAGTATATCGTAAGATCCCGAAGAGTCACGAGGATAGTGGGTAAAAAGCAGCCAGTAGGGCCGTACCTTCCGATCGTACACTCGCGCGCGCGCGGGCAAGAAACGAATTCCGTGCAGGAAGGAGCTAGTAAGCAGAAGCGCGAAGCGTGGGACGAAAAAAAAACGAAGAAGAAGAAGAAGAAGAGAGAACGAGCGAGAGAATAGAAGACGCGAGCCAGCGCTTGTTGGCAATTTTTCAACGAATCAGTGTGCCTCTGTGAGGGTGCGCGAGCGCCACCCGTCGCTGACCGGAATGTACGTTTCGCCTCTGCAGTCTTCGTCTTTCTCTTGCGAAAAAAGACCCGCAGGAGTTCGAGGTCGCTACTGCTGCTGCTACCACTGCTTGTCGGGTTAACCAATCGCCTCACGGACCCTCTCGCCACGACTCCTTTAAGGATTTTTTCGCAAGGGGTTTTTTTTTACTATTCCTACGATATTAGAAAATACTGCTTTCGCTACGATTCTTACAAATAAACTTGAAGTTGCCACTTAAACGAGCAAAAAACGAGTAAACCAGAACGTTATTTTGATCGAATGTCTGTTTGAAATCAAAAAATCATCCAAACGTTGCTTATCGCCTCACATTAACTCGCATGCTCCTTGTTTCCTCGTAACCCGTGCGTTCAAAGTTGCAGCTGAAAGAGGAGAGTGAGAGAGAGAGAGAGAGAGAGAGAGAGAGAGAGAAATAGGGAGAAAAAAAGCTACTACGGCGAAAACAAAATGAGAAACGAGAGAGATGGCGCGATAAAACAGCGGAAACGGTTTAAACTGCAGCAACCGGGAGCGCGTTACAAATTTTCTAGCCGACAGAGCACAGAGAGCGCAGTTGCGTGCAGCAGGTGGAAGAGTAGATTGGATAAGCAACGAGAAAGAGAAAGAGAGAGAGAGAGAAAGAGCGACGCCCGAGCCAGTTTCGGCTTCGCGCGCGGGGGAGACAAACAATGCTGAGAAAGAGGTAAAATTGAGGGAAAGAAACAAACCGAGGCGAAACTGCGAGTCTTTGTATGGCTAGTTTGCTTGGTAATATCGGAAATGCATACTTAAACATTATAGTACTTGTTCGGTAGAAACGTTTAGCAAACGTTTTTTAATTGCTTTTCATGGAAAGTCATTCTAGATTTCAATGAAAATTGTAGCTTCAGAAAATAATTTAAATGGTTCTTCCGGTAACACTTAAAAAAAAATAAAGTTGGCGTCATTTTAAAGTTTTATCAGTAATGACGACGAGAGAAGGAGAAAGAGATTCAGAATTTGATTAAACGCTTATTTCGAAATGGAACAAAGAATCTCGACTCTTTTCTCGTAATTCCGCTCTATTCGTCCGTAGCTCCTCCAGCAAGTCAATACTTCTTGAGAATTCGAGTTGGAGCAATTAATTGAGATCTCGATTGTATCTCCGACAAAGCCGAAGAGCTTTTAATCATTTTACATTCGAAATTATTGAGAAGGTCGGCGATCAGCGAAGCATTCAATAAAAAAATTTCTGAAACGTTCAATTCACGCGAAAGTCTGGCAGTTAATCTTCATCGCATTGATTGAAATTCAGTATAGTGACAATTTAACGGGCACTCTTAATTACAATAAAAGCAGATTCGATTTCGAGCGAACTATTTTTATACCAGTTGATATGAGATCACTAAGTAATTAATCCAGATCCAGTAAAAAAAAATAACCAAAATTATAAAAAGGATAAGCCAAGAAGCGAGTAATGCAATCGAGACGCGGATGAGAATTCGAGTAGACAGGATCGAGAGATGCCTGAGCGCAATGAGCGGATCCGAGGACGACATTCCTCGAAGAGATCGTGTCTGCGGGCGTACGACGGAGACTCGTCGCGGTTCCAGGGCGTAGGTAAGTCGAAAGAAAGGACAGCTCCACCGCAAAGGCCGACGCGCTCGGCTCTTCTGTCTCTTACCACAGCGGAGTAATCGAAGGTAAACCCCAGGATTTAACCGGCGGCTTAACCTATGCTAAGCGCGCTAAACCGTATTACCGAGACTCGACCGCACACTGCGCCATGCAGCCGACTGGTGCGCACTTGCACGACGGCTAACATAGATTACAATCTAGTTTAATCGAGTTAGCCTTGTTAATAGGCGGAAACACATAGCTCCGCTGTCCCAGACTTTTCTCTTCCTCCACCTCTTCCCTCTCTTTTATTCTTTTTTTTTTTTTTTTGCCTTTTTTTTAGCGCGCTGACCACCTCGCTTGAGATCCCCCAACGGCTATTTTCTCTCATTTTACCAGCCGCATACGCTCAGCTTTTTTTCCCTTCTCTCGCAGTGTTATAAGTTGAATGTGCTTTTTTTCGTGATCTGCATATGACTTTCCGAAAGATCAGTTTAAAACTGAGCCCTTGGCGTTGTCTTTCGAGAGTTTACATGGCGTGAAATAAATGTTGATTATCAAAGCGACACCCAGCGCACGCCCGGGCTTGCGCTCTGACTCTGATAAAGACAAATCGTACAAACGCGACTTGGCAAAGCGTCAAGCTACACTTACCCGCCTAAATCTTTTTCGTGGCGGGGGCGATATTTTTTCTGCCAACTGCTGCGAAAAAATGTCACAAGTGTGTGTGCGCGCGGGAATGTTTTTTCTCTTCTCTAAGAGTGACAACTGACGATGGTACGTGCGATAACGCGAGATTTAGAATTGTTGTCGTGAGAGAGAGAGAGAGCGAAGAAGTAGGAGAGAGGGGAGCTTGCAACGAAAAAGATCAACGAAAAAGAGGTTGTGCGCAAGCTAAAAGTTGGCTAGCGATTTCGACATCAAACGTAACCGCGATCAAGATAGTATTACGTAGGAGGCAAGCCCTTGCGCTTCGATGCTTCGCTTCAAAGTGTATCTTTCAAGGTTTTCAGAATGAGCGCCGCGGCTCCGCTCAAAAGAGTTTTGAGGAGGCTGCTAAGCCGCAAAAGGCTTAATGAACTTTTTTTTTCACTTGCACCCTCCCCCCTAAAGATACGCTCCAAGACTACTACTACTACCACCGCGAGCTCTTGCCAGCTATAGTAATTTTCCATTGAAACTCTCAACGTTAGTTTTTAGTTTTTCTTCTCGCTGCAATTAAGCTGATTATACTTGTTTCGCGTTGGGGAGAAAAAAGAAAGAGAACTACGTCATTCTCAGGCAAATTTTAATGAACGCATTGATGGTTATACGCGAGTGAATCCGAATGAATAACCCAGATTGAGCGCGAACGCGCCGCTCTTGCTTTTCAATTTTAACAGCGCGGATCCCCCGTCGAAATTCGATAAAAGCACGCCCTTTTGATTTTGCTCGACGTTCTGTAAAACTGAGCATCTCTTACGGGAATTACAATACAATCGGATGAAATCAATCTCCGGACAGTGATTTTTTTCGGAACAAGCCAACTGGTGCTGCTGCTGCTGCCGCTGCCGCTGCTGACGCCTAGCAGTAGCACCAGCGCGCTCCGATGCTTTTTTTCACGGCAGCGCGCTTCCGCCTTTGTCCCCGTTATTTTTCTTTTCTAGCTCGTAACCCAGATCTATAGACGAACCAGGCTCGAGAGAGAGGGAGAGAGAGAGAGAGCGAGGGAAAAAAAAGCAGCACGAAAGGTAGAGCAAGAGAGGAAGAGGTGCACGAGATTCAAATGGTCTCGTTTCAAATCGATTCCGAATTGTCTTCGCGCATCGCCGAGTAGATTTCATTGGCTCGAAGGAAAAAGAAAGTCAGTCGAGAGAGAGAGAAAGAGAGACAGAGAGAGAGAGAGAGAGAGAGAGAGAGAGAGAGAGAGAGAGAGAGAGAGAGAGAGAGAGAGAGAGAGAGAGAGAGACAGCTGCCGCACGCAAGCAGCCGCCTCACACGCACGCACTACTACGAAGACGAAGAAAAAAAGAGCGCACCATTCACACTACTACGCGCCGACAACGCCGAAATTGTATGCGCAAGATTTTCCGCGAACTATAAACTGGCATCGCGAAACAACGATGGAACCAGCGAGTTTCCATCACGGAAAATGCTTTCGACACGTGCACACGGCGGAAAATTAACGATAATCGCGGATAATTAACGCGAAAAACGCGAGCTACCCGAGCACACACACACGTATACCCACACGTATAGGTAGAAGTTTCCCTTGCGAAAACGCTTTTTCGCAAGGGAAAATCGCCGGGAAAACCTCCGAAAACGGCACTATACGCGCACGCACACACACCCAAGAACAGCCACGGTGACGATGCAGCTGCAGCTCCCAGGACGAAGACGGCAAAACAACAGCCGGCAATCAGCTGATGCCGGGCTGCTCCGGGCGGCAGGACACATGCGCAACCTCACGAGCACACAGACAGCCTGGCGCCTATGCTCCAGCATGGGCGAGCACGCACACACACACGCACACACTCGCGATCGCGAGCGACGACGACAGAGCGCTCTAGGAAACGACGAACTAGAGCGGCGACGAGAGCAAAAAACACGTGTACGAGCGGCGGCAGCCATATTGGCTAGCAGACGCAGCGAGAGCGAGCGAGACAAACGATAGAGAGAGAGAGTGCGCATGAGAGCGACAGAGACAGCAAGCGACTCTGAGGCAGCGCGTACAAAGACACGGCGTTAGGATGCGCGTGCACTTGTCGCACGGTACGCAAGTACGCAGAAACGCGCGAAATGGAATGGAACGCGGATTATAATGCGGAATGAGTACGATAATGCAGAAAATGACTAACTGATTTGTAAATAAATGACTATGGCTCATGTGTGTGTGAATCAATGTATTTGTATGTGCAAAATCATGACACATTAATTATTGTACATGCGTATAGGCGTTGATAAAATAGAGAACTGACAAATTGACTATGCAAATGTTATAAACGGAACAAGTTTGACATAAATGATTGACATGCGACCGTATATATGTTGCAAAAATGAAATGAGATGAACGTAAATAATTATTGAGAGCATATATATATGTATAATAGAGCCGACAAAAGAGTAAACATCGTTACCGACTTAATAATAATTGCGAAATGTTGTAAATCAGACTTGGCGCGCGAAAACCCACGCGAAGTAAGGCATAGCCGAGAGGGCGCTGAGAACCCTTTTGACTTTCGCCCTCAGCGATGAAGAGCCTTAGGGTGGGAGTGACTCATCGACATTAGCATACAGGGTAAAACCGACTAAGTGGGGGGTCGCTGACATGAAATACCCGCGTGGCAGGTGGTATAATAGAGGGCGCGACCAACGTAGACATAACGGAATCAGCGAATCGGAGCGCGTCTTCCCGGAAACCGCGGGCGTCTTCCGAAAAAGCGAGACGAGACGCCGAGTAACGAACGGACGCCTCGTCCATTTTGCCACACGCCGCAGCTACGAACAGTCGCATCTCCTCGAGCTCCGAGCCAGTTGCCATTTTACCTGCATCGTCGTGCCACGAGCAAGTGTCGCCGTTAGTCGAGATAGCCAAGGAAAGTAGATTGTTCGGAGAAGGGTAAAGTAACCTGGTGAGTTTTCTCGGAATATTTGCGAAGGTGTACCGTCGTGCGGTCATGAATAGTTCGCGGTCGCGAGATTCCGACGCGAATTGAGATTCGTGAGCATTGCGGGAAAGGTAGGAGATTTAGACGAGCCCCACGGTTATTTCACGCACACGTATTCGGCCGAATCGCGCTGACCTTTTCATTCTTTCTGACTTTAAGTGCATGATCCAGTGGAGTGATAAATAAAATTGGAGTGACATTCAAGAGTGTTAATTATTGTGTTTGCCGGTCGCCATTATCCCTTCCCGACGCATGCTGCCGTTGATGTTCTTTCCAACCGCGGTCGCGAAGTAGATTTTGGAGCCATTCTCACGCGTTATCTACTTATTGTTAATACGCGATTTAGATAATGCATGGAAACTTTGGAGATTTTGTCATTGTTGTCGTTAGATTTTTCCGACTCTATTAAACGTCTGACTCCTTAAAACCGAACGAACTCACACTTGAGCAAGAGAACGCCTACCGCAGCCTAGCCACCAGCGAGAAGAGCATACGAGGACTTTGAGAATACCCACGCCGTCGGCCATTTTGTGGCCCAACGCTTCAGCATCGAGTTCGTGAGGATCCGAGTGGTTAGTATGGTGTCGGATATTTTTCCGATGTTTGTTTCCCCGACGACAGCCGCCATTGCGACTGTCTGGCGCCCCATATAAATTCGGGAAAGCAAACACCCTGCCACGTGTTGTGCGAGATTTTAGGTACGCGTCCCTAAACCCCCTTTGGTCTCTCCCATCAAATTAGTATCGTAATAACAACAGATCCAATGACCCCCGGTACACTTTTCGCAATAATCGTCACAACTATGCAATACTTGCAGATGCATAGAATCACGAGGAACAGGTTCAAACCATTGTTTTCTAGGATCCCGCATGATTTTCTGTGTATATAAAGTACTTCGTAGATGAAAGATTGAAGGAGTTTTTTGAGAATATGTATGCATCATAAAATGAAACAAATCAATGTGATTATCATTCAACTTTAATGAGTCTAAAATTAATTTTTTATCCAAAGTAGTTAACTTGTATCGTAAAAACATATTATTATTTTCATGCATGTTATAACAGTGTGTTAAATTATTTGCAAAGTGTGTGCTGTTTTTTAGATCAATTGTTAAATCAACTTCTTCGATCAAAAGGAAGCGCATTAATTTAAAATTTTCAAACATACTCAAAACATGATACCTCATTTTATTATAATCAAAGCGGTTTTTGAAGGATTTTCCTTAAAAAAAATGGACGTGTCGTAAGCTATTGCTAAAATTCCACAATCGTTATCATAATTTTGAGACGGTACTTTTTCAAAAATAATTTTGGTTCTATCAATTTTTCCTTTTACAATAAAGTAGGGAAACAGCTGACTTAAAAATTGTTCGCTACACTGCGCAACTGATCTCGATTTGAAGAATCGTAAATACGAATAAATTTAGCATTATAATAACAACAAATCCAATTATCCTGTACACAGTCATTGCAAAGATCATCACAGTTACGTAAAATTTGTAAATGAATCGAATTTTCCGGAGTATGTTCGAGCCACTTCCGTCCTGAACACTGCATAATTTGTTTTAAAGATATTAAACTCCTTGGTTTGAAAGTAGGATGTAACTTTTCTGAACATGAACGTAATAAAGAATGAAATAAATTTATGTGAGTACTTTGTACTGACGATGGCCCATCTAAAATTACTTTTTTCTCACTAGTACTTAACTTATAACGGAAGCAGTTCTGTTTACTTTGATTTTTCATAATGTACAAAACTGGTACAGACTATCGTGTGGTACAGTATAACGTATATAAGGTACTATTATTGGTTATACGTATAGGTACAGGTATTTCGTATAATACGGTATAACTTTTAAAAAGTTAGTTTCAGTTATTGTCCAATAGTTTCTTATTTATTCAATCTTATGTAACAATATATACAAAATTTGCTGTGTTTTAATCTCTGTAACAAAGTTAATAAAATTCCCATTTGTCGTAAGGCTGTGTGGAAAAACACCTGTAAAAGAAAAAAAATTATTACTTTGTGATGAAAAAGAATCTTAAAAAGACTGCAATAAAAACAAATATTACATCAAATACATTTATTTCAATATTCTCAGTATTAATAGATAAAGAACAATTAATTATGATCAAGTGGTTATAAAATAATAGTTCAATCAATTATGATGATTTCAGATAAATAAATTATATAAGTAAATTGTAATGTGATAGTTCAAAGGAAACGTAATAAAGCAAAGAAACTTTTTCTGCAACTAAAACAGTAGCTAAAACGATATAACCAAGGTTAATACGGCCAAGTCAATAGCTAACCGAGCAAACAAAAAATAAGTGCAAGGTTTTTTTTCTCTGTACATAATACATAGTAACCTCTTCTTCTTTAAGGTATGTTTCTACTGGAATTTTAAGAAAAAATCGAATTTTTTTTATTACAGAAATGTATTCTATGTGTATTTTAGAGTAAGAAAAATCAATTTCTAATCGGTAAATAATTTTTTCACCGTGAAATAAATAAATTAAAAAAATCTGGTAAACTGGTGATTTTTATGGTGTTATTTGTGTTTCATGATATAGTTCAGTACATGATAAATTGAAAATTTTTCTGATAGGTGGGCTTCATTCTATGGGTTTTAAGAAAGAAAATGAGCCCTCCAACAAAAATTTTGTTCAAAATGCAATGCGCAGAGAACAAGTGTACAACATTTCAGAAGTCTAGCTTGAAAAATAAAGAAAAATAGCATTTTCAGTAGAAACCTACCTTGAGTACACAATTTTTTTTTTATAATATAATAAAACATGGAAAAGAAGGTGTTATACTTGTTTTGACAGCTTTGTTTGTAAATGTTTGTAAATCCAAACAATTCAATGAAACTATAAAAAATATTGATTGTACAATTCACAGTATGTTATCACAGTATGTATGTGTGGATTAGAACACGGAAATGATAATTAAATATGAATATGTTGCCATTACATTCATCAATGACGTAAATTTAAACAATACGAAATCATTATTTATAGCTTTCCGCCCGAGTATAAAAAGATTTGTAAAGTATATCGTTACTTACCCAATTATTTACAAGATAATTTTCAATCTAATAGCTCTTTTTACTTTTTAGTCTCTAAGGAATACCTAAGTAAATCTTGACACAGTAATGAACAGGAAAATAACAGTAATGACAATCAAAAGACAGAAATGAATCCAAAACACCTGAAAAAATAATATCATCATTTAAAATGAAAATTTCATGTATTCAATAATAATACTGTTTACCTTTTTTGAAAGTCTATGACAATGTTGTCGGTGAGATCTGATTCCCAGTTGATATTAGTAGAAATGAATTACACTGACAATAACGAGTCACACAGCTATTCCCTGAAAAAGAATATTTTTAATTTAATTTATTAATATAATAATATTGCAAAAGAAAACATGGTAACAGTAGTCGTGAAAGTTGTTCCTAAAATTTGTTCATCTGTTCATTAATGGATGATGCAACATAACTTATCTAAGCAGAGCAAGGTAATAATTGTAGTAATAAATATATGAATGATAGCACCAATATTTAATGATACATATAAATCATTTTCTGCAATAGAAATGAAAAGTATAAAAAATGTTTTCTGAGGCTAATAATTTATATAAATCATCACACTGATATATAATTTTCATCAGCTCAGCATTATCCAAGCGATTATACTACCTCCTATACATAGATTGAAACCTTACATTGCTGTTAACATTCTTGTTAACATTCGAGTATTAGAAAAATTACAATATTAGAATCGTATGAGAGAAAAAATTTTACCAACTAATTCAATGTTAAACTTAATTTATTATTTTATAATAGCAGATATAACGTACAGTTCAACAAAATATACAAATTAATGTCAAAATTTAATTTGAAATGTTTATAATTTTTAATTGTATGTTATATAGAATAGCAACTGACAGCATGTACTTTCTCTTGAAAATGTTTGCAATTTTTCATAAAAAACAGGTTCTTGTGATTATTTTTAGATGTACTTATTTCACTTACCAAAACTATGAAATCACTCAATTCACACAATAATAATAAGTCTTAAAAAACTCGTAAGCAATAAATGTAGCCATCATCAATCATCAATCAACGTATGTCATTGATAGGTTATCTTCTCATAACAAGCTGATAATTAATTTCTGCCAGCGTTACAATGGCGCTGTTGTCCGAAAATAATTATTTGAAAATGAATTCACAAATTCAACATCAAATAAAAAAAACTGTAAGTGATTGCAACGCAATGAGATTTATAATAAAAAACAATTATTACTCCTAATAAAAAGTAGCAAAATATAATCACACTAAATGACACTACATTATATTAAAAAGAGAATTAGATGCATGACATACTAAATTTGGCAACATAATATTTTCAAATCCAAATCAATGTAAATAGTCGCCGTATTTAAAAAAAAAAAATAAAATGCCAGATCACAAATAATAAATAAGCTTTTATTTCTTCATCAACCATACAAATACAAAATTTGGTTACAGCTTTTTTTAAATTACATATAGTCATATAGTCATATTGATATTATACAATATTTAAAAAAACGCATGTTACTTTAAGTTACCTATCGATAAAAAATGTCTACTACATATTTTATGAACAATAATATCACACAAGAGACATTTAATGCTAAGAACATACCTAAATAATATCACCGTTCGAACCACTACAATACTGACCTTTTTTATATTTTACATCACACATGTGATATCGCTGTTATTAAACATTAATTTAATATTAGAATTATAGTACAGAGATCATTATTAAATATGTCATATTGATATGTTATACAAAATAACACTGCAGGTTTGATTTTTAACAATATTTAAATAAAACTATAGAAGTTTAACGACGTGCAACTAAATTTTGCAATGCTTATTATTTGAAAAAAAAAAAGTTTTTATCGTGTTACTTCGTTTACTATTTTATTATTATTATATTTTATAGTTACTATTAAAGAGTAAGAAAGCTAACGTGAAGACTAAGATGAAAAGTTTAAAACTGAAAAACTCATATTGTACTTGCTACTAATACTAGTTAATAATGGAGATTTTTTCATCTTAAAATCAAAGCTAGTTTGAAAGATCATTATCTGATTCATTTTCTTTCAAATCATCTTTGTTTTTTGATCCAAGTTTGAGAATTGGACTTTTGCATAATTCTTTGTTTCTATTTATCTTCTGCGCCTTATCATCATCAGGATTAAATCTCTTTAGAGTCTTCTTTGCTTTTTCAACTACGTCTATGGGCAATTTCGTTTCCCCTGCTAATACCTCAATACAAGATATGTCTCTGCAAATTATTGTAAGCTTTCCTAAAAAAATAGAAATTTTTGTTACTAATAAAATTATATTTATTAAAAAATCAAGTACCTATTGTTTTGTAATCATCTGTAATTATTAATAATTGTATTGATGAAATGAAATAAAGAACAAGAATTCCAAATTTTCATCTATCTAAAAAAAAATTCTCAATTACCTTTCTCAGTCACAACTCCTTGTACCAACACACAAAGACCTTTAGCAAGATATTGAGCATCTTCTCCTCTTCTGAATGAATGTATTTTTATTGGTAATCTATGAACACCTTCGGTGATAGTACCTGTTCCAAAGCCTAAAGGTCCACTTTTATTGACTGAAATAACAACTACAGTTTTAATTTAAGGTGGGTCTCTAGTCAGATTTCTATTTTGGTTATTTTATAACCTAGACTTTTGAAATTTTTTACACATATTCTACATAAAAAA
>JAWWMK010015230.1:0-21253 GCA_035047105.1 Galeopsomyia nigrocyanea
TGCAACTAATTCGAGCTCAGCTTGAGAATTTTTTTTTTCAAAAGTCTAATGCGAAAGATATTTTTTTTTTCGGATCGCGATGATGCGCTGAATTTTATATATATTATGTCGAAGCTCGTCGAGGCGCGCGGGTTATAATTAGCGAAATTTAACGAACGATTCGATCGTGAAGTTGATCGTTCGGCGCTCGATTCGAATGACTGAAGCTTTTTTTTAATGAAAATTTGGATTATCGCCGCTGAAACTGAAATATATATCGGAATTCATATACGAGTATAAAAATGTCAAATCTTATAACGTGCAGGTTGTAAAATAAAATCAATGAAGAATATACTTGCCTAAATTATATATTTATACTATAAAGGAAGCAAGCTTTGAACAACTTCGCGAATGTATTATAAAACACAGAAACGTCATTAAAAGTTGCTTTGAAATGTCGTACCAAGTGAGGCAGTAAACTTACGCTTGACGTATAATATATTTTATGAGCTTTAAATTACAATAATCAACGGAATTTTTTGTTTGTTACACGACTGTAAATAACTGTGAGCGCTTATAGAAAATGAATCGATCGAAAGACGCGTTTTACCATGCAGGTATATAAATATTTCGATTATGCTGTGAATAATTGAGTTATTCACGGGTGCGATATAGAAAATGACCACATTCTCAGTAAAATTTTTCTATTAAGAAATTATTTTTATTTATGAAAATTTTGCTATACAATGTGACCGCGTTTCATGCAATTCTCGGTCGATTTCTGAACCAGTCATCATCACACGCAATTGACAATTATTTTGCGAAAGCTTCAAAAAAGCTCATTAAAAAACAGAAATAATTCATTCTCAAAAATACTGTCTCGCATGCACTTACAATTTTGAAGAACACGCAAGGATTACGTAAAGTGAGCCGCAGCAATTGCATGCACAATGATGGGGAAGAGAAGAACTCGTACATGATAATTTTTTCGAGCGCGCGAATAAGAAGGAGGAGGAAGTGCGAGAAAGTCGCATTAAAAATGACAAGCGTGACGATCTCGTGGCGGTCGTGGTATACGCTTGATGAGGAAGAGAGTACATATACCTCAAGCTGTGTCTTTTGGCTTGCGCCGATGTGCGGTGAAGCTGCGGCGTCGGCGTCGGCGTCAACGCGCGTAATGACAATGATTCGAGAGAGAGGTGAAATAAAAGAGCCGCTCGCGTGCGCGCGTGCACGACGACGCAGCAGGAGAATAAAGCGGAAAGATATATAATAAGCCTAACAGGCCTTGAGAACTCTCTCTCTCTCTCTCTCTCTCTCTTTTTCTAAAAAAGACGATACCTATAAGAGAGTGAGAGAGAAAAGACGTGGATAACCATTGGAAAAAGCGAGAGAGAGAGAGAGAGAGAGGCGAAATAATGCGTGGGCTGCGATGAATTCACATCGCAGGCAGTATATGGTTGCGCAATCGCCCCGCGGGGACTCAGGAAAAGATCCGCCATCGCGCTGTATATATGCTGCTCGAGCGAGAGAGAGAGAGAGAGAGAGAGCGTAATGAACCGGGCGACAAGTCCTCCGGCAGTACATAAAACTGCCGGCGGGCAAACAAAATTATTGCCTCCGCCCAGGCTCCCATATTTCATAGGCCACAAGCCGCGACGCAGAGAGAAACACTTGTTATATATATATAGCGAGACTTGGCGCGAGGCTATATAACTGTACGATGATTCGCGAAGAATGGCGTGGCGACGGCGGCGGTGGCGACTAACTCGCGTCGCTCCCATAACTTGGCCTGCTTCCGCGCTCTATACTCGCGCGAGACACAAAAAACGAGCTTGCGGAAATTCGAGATTCAACAGGTAACAACTCGACCGAGCGCGCGTGCTACCTATATCCTTATACCTTTTTTGCCGCTCGTTATATTATAGTCGGGTCGTAACTCATTTCAACCGAAAGGAGAAAAAAAAAAACGAGAGAGAGAGAGAGAGAACCATGCGCGGAATAGATGACAGAAACGATGACGAATCATCGATAATTTGGAGTTGTCGCACAAACAACGTCCGCGGCAAATATTAGCTCATTCATAAATATGTTAACGCACGCAAATTAACGGATAGTTTATGGCCCCACGCGTGGCTGCTGCGGTCGCTCTTTCTCTCTCTCTCTCTCTCTCTCATTCTATCGGCTGTCGAACACGGAATTAATCACGCTCCCGATCGAGAGAGAGAGAGAGGAGTCAAGTATATTTCATTAAAATTTCCAAAAACAAGCCTCTGCGCGTCCGAGCAACCGCATGAGAGCGACAGAACGAGACAAAAAAAAAGGAGAGGAGATATTATAAAAGAAGGTCCTATATCGTAAGCTAAATATGCTTTATTTAGGGGGACCTCCCGTGTGCGTTATATGAAGGATCGCTCGAATCGACGTTATTAATGAGCTTCTCGCGAGGACACTCTCTCTCTGATCCGTTTAATGCCGACATGGGAAATATACATGTCTCTCTTTGGGAATTTTCTTCCATCGCCGCCGCCGCCATTGCTATATATACATGGCCGTGTATCAAAGTCTATTCGGGGCTTGTATTATAAGCGCAAAATCATCACCGCAAGACCGTGGTGGTCTTTTCTCATGTATATGGAGGCACGGGAGGCAGCGAGCAAGTGTTGTTACCATTATGGTAGTAGTACCGAGAGGGTTTCTGCGGTTTACCTATATGGAGCCCCTTTTATATCCCTTATATTCTCTGCATATATCTCTAAAGTTCGTTCGCGAAGAGCTTTGCAGCGCCGCAAGCATTGTCTGAAAAATCAAAATGCACCTTTAAAGCTTGTCGGCTGGCGGAGCCTCCGCTGCGCATTAACCGTATTTTATCTCGCGCACACACGCCTATAAGCCTTTAACAAATCATTTTTATACACTTTGCGGCTCTTTTTACCTGTGTGTGTGTGTGTGTATGTGTGTGCTGCAGCGCCTTTATTCATTCACGCCGCGCGCTGTATATATAGTGTATGGTATACCCGGCAAATAGCACTCTTAACAGAGAGATTAAACTGCGATATTATACCTGTGCCGTCTTATCTTTGGCAGCGATCATCGTTAATCGATAAGACCTCATGGTTGCGCGCAATTTTTTTTTTTTGTGTTGCTCTGCGGTTTTGCGATTGCGATTGCTCGCGAGTTTGTGTGTACTCAATATCGACGTCAAAGCTTATACATTCGTTTATTTTTTTCTTGTAATTTTCCTTTATTGCTTGTACATATGTCTGCGCTTGAATTTTTACTGTTGGTTGTTGTCTATGCGAACGTTCGAGGATAGCTTTGGATTCTCTTTTTTTGAAGAAATTTTTCCGCTCATTTGCAGTGCAAGAAGGCGAATCGACATACAAATTTTTGACGATTTAAGCGGACTGTATAGTTTGGCAAGGACGATGAAATTATGGTGTATTCCCTAAAAAACTTTTTCTATTAACAGCAAAAGTATTGTAGAGCTTTCGAGGTCGTTGTCATTTTATTTGATTGTCTAAAATTTAACGAAATGACTGTATATTAATAAAAGTTTCGTTGGCGTTATGCAATGATTTTCCTCTATGTAAAACTTATAGATAACTTATTTTTAAATTCAATTCTCTTGATTAAAAGTTCAAATTTTCAAATGCTTTGTCTTTCTACAAAACTTTTGAATTTAAAATTATACGTAAGAGGGATAAAAAAAGAGCTATTTTTAAATATATAATTTTCAAAGATCTGATATTTTTAGATACGTGATTACAATATGATGAAACTCTGAGAAAAATTAGACTCAGAAAGGGTGTATAGACGTTTTCTTATCCAAATAGAACCTGTAACAAAAAAAATCCGTGGTTAGTTTATTATCTGTGAAACGGTGCACTACTAAAAGTCCACTATTAAAAGGTCTTGTTTGATACATTCTTATCGAAGTTCAAATATTTGATTTCGATATAATATCGAATTTGGATTCTAATTTCGAACAAAAAATAAATAAATTGAAGATCGACAGGCACGCGTTAGTTTACTAAAGATAAAAAGAGCTTTTTTTTATACCCTATTACCTGTATTAATCTGATATTATAATATAAATATAACTCCAAATGAAATATAAAGGATTGCAACTAAAATCCCCAATTTATCGACAATCAAGTTTTTACTCAACGTTTAATTGGTAATTATTTTACTAATGAACTTTATAATAATTCCCTGCGGTTGTGGCACTAAAGAGAACTTTCCGGTCACGGATTCTTCTATACTTAATTTTTACATAGCGAATTTAACAACAAAATGTAAATCATAGTCTCGTATGAAATCTAGATAATTTATATGTCAAAAAGTATTGTATAAGGCAGCGAAATATTTGTAAATCTATTGTATACCTATGCACATCTGAATGTGCAAAGCACCTCGAATTCCCCGTATGGTCTCACAGCTATGTCTTTGAAGTTTCGAAAAACAGGTTTATTGCCAAAATCAAAATACAAGAAGCGTTTCTGTGGAGGCTAATAAAGTTACTAAAATTTAAATGCGGTAAATTTTAGGCAATCAAATGGAGTCCTTTGTTGGATCCAAAGTTAAAGCTAATAAAATCTGCAATTACTCATATTATATACCATACAATCAACTTGACTAAGTAGCTCATACTGGAGCTGTAACATTGTACAAATAGCCGCATTTCACATCATGATGAAATGCATTTGGAAAAAAAGTCATTTGGTACCATGTCGTGAATATTCATGAAATGAAAAATAGTATCGCTGGTACCCTATATTGCTTGCATTCCCATTTTGTCCAATCTTATACTTTTACATTAAAATGAAAATTGTATCTTAGAAACTTAGAAAAATATGAAATAAAACTAAAAGAAAAACAGCATAACTGTCCCTTGTTTCAGATTTAAATATTTATTGGCTTATCTCGTTGAGATGTTTCATTAAATTTTCAGAATACAAGTGATGATTAGTTTTCCAAATAAAGCATCATCATAACTGTCACATACGTCACAGCAGTCTCGTCCTATTTGCCGTCACTAACTACGTTAAAAAAAAACCGAGAGATCCATGCGTAAAGGCTTTGCGTGCGCGAGGCCAGTTTCACGTCGCAATGGAATCCGGGCATATTTGACTCATATACATATACGCTTCATAAGCACGGCAGCGCCCGCGCATATGAAGACACAGGATGTGCCAGAAAAGAAAAAAAAAATATAGAAGTGCGTCTTCGGTGACGATCTCCTTCGTGCGCGTGGTGACACATTCCGTCGTCATTATTTTTAGTGCGAGAAGGCTGTATAATCATACGCGCGTATATAGAGGATCAAAGCCGACCGCCTTTGTTTAACTTGGGCGCCGATAGCGGCCAGGAAACGGAAACTGGCGGAAACAAAGCCTCGGCAAACATAACCGTGCGGTCCGCGCTCCACCTCACCTCACCTCTCTCAAGGTGCCGTGGACAATATTGCACGCGGGTAAACATTAAAGTGTTAGCGCGCGCGCTAACGAGCCTCGAATATTATACCTATACGCTTATCGCTCGGAAACAAGACTTACTTATAACCCATTCTCGCGCGCGTATATGCAATGCATGTGCCGCTCGGAAAAACGCATAATCGATGCGCGAACGCGAGCTTTTGTCAATATGTACTCAACTGCAACTTTCAACACTTCGTGCTCTCTGCGGCTATATAGCTCATCTGTTCTCTCCAATCTTTTTCGCTTGAGTAACAATAGTAGTGCTTCCCTCTCTCTCTGATCTATTGTGCAGTCAATTAGATTTCTTTTTTTGAAGTCGCACCGATTACTAAAGCCTCTTTATCGCTTTTGACGTTTCGTTTTAACGGCAATGACTGCCGTGTGTCTAGCGCATGTTCATCGAAATCTATCACGTGAAACGGCGATTGCGTGCAGGGCAAAAAAAAAGAAGCTTGTTAAACTCGTTCGTTCGATGCTGTTACTGTTCTTGGATAAAATTAATTGATTTCGCATGCGCGCGTATGAATTGAACACGCTCAATGAGCATCGATATTGCTTAGCGATAAATTAAGAATCAATTGATTATTTCGAAAAATTGTCCAGTCGTCTTTTAATTTTCAGCCAACGACCGATGAATATAGATAAAGATATATGCGTTAATACAAGGGTATTTCGCCTGCTTATATCTTCAAAAAGCTCAATATAATAATACAATTAGTTTTGTTTTTATTTACTTTGGTTATACCCTTGGGAAGTGGCCACTCTTCTCTTTTTTGTTTCTTAAGCCGCGAAGAAGAAGAAGAAGAAAAAGAAGCCTTCGCCTCGTGTGTACACAAGAAAAACAAACAGCCGCAACAAATATTGTGAGATGTGCAACCCCCGATATTGCCGTCTCGTTCTCGCACGGTTATATACCCAAAGTCTCTCGCTTTCAAGAGAGAGAGAGAGAGAGAGAGAGCGAGCGTGCGTTGAGAGTTTGCGAGGATAAGAAAGGTAAAAAGAAAAAGAAGAGAAGCGAGAAAATATAAGAAGAGAGACGGGACTGAGAAAGAGAGAGAGCGATAACGAGCTCATTGATTAAGGATACCAAGATGTGCGGGCGATTTAGCAGGTAGACAGCCGGTGCAGCGCCGCTGACTTTGGCGTTTCTACGGCCCTCTTTCCCAAGCAGATTTACCGCTGATAAAGATTTCGAAAGAGAAAAAGAGAGAAGGACAAAATCTCAACAGAAGGAAAACAGTAAAATAACACCTCGCGAGAGGAAACGACAATCCAAAAAAAGAGAGACACGGGAGGTGATCACAAAAGTCTATATATATAAATAAAGTGGGCAAACTGATAGAGATGTATACCATTTATATACATTTATTTTTGTAGTGTTATTGGAACGTTCGTTTATGCGTGTTTCATATTAATGTTTTATTAGATAACTGTTGAAAATTAAAATTAGGAGGATCAGCCGGGGTTAGATGGTAAATTTTTTTTAGTTACATTTACAAGTTTTGTTAACAGAGACATCATTATGGAACTTTTTTATCTTGAAGTATTCGAAAAAAGCTTTTATTTCTTTTGTTCTAAGTTTAAAAATCTCAATGAAAAACTTCACAAAGTCATCGTGCATCTTATTTATTAAAAAAATTAGAGCCGGAGAATTATTAACGTTGAAATGAACGAAAAATATCCGTTTTACTCGGAAAGAACGGATCACTTTTTTGATGAACTACTCAGTTTTTCATATTTTAAAACCAGATTTCCAAATTTTGTTACAAACGAAAAATTTTGTATAATTTATGGGAAATTTAAAAAAATGTAAAAATAAGTTTATTGAAAAAGTACTCTGATCATATTTGAGTATAAAGAATCTAACGAAGAAAATGAACTCTCGAAAGAAAGGTTTTTCATTGGCTCTATAAAGTTGAAAATTGTGCACAATGCTATACATTTTTTCAATAAAAAAGATGGCATATAAACGGTGACTTTGTGAGACGTATAATTGAGATTTTTGAACTAAAATTAAATTTTGATGCGAGTACTTCCAGGTGAATAATATTTCACATAGTAGTTTAATAGTACAAATGTTAATTACAGCTGTATAGTAAAGAAAAATTTCAATTTTCAGATATTCAACACCAGTCTGGTCCCCTCAAGGTAGATATCGTAAAGAAAATTGGTGAAAAACATAATTATATGTTTTAAGAAATATGCATCGCAAAGCTTTTAATTGCCACGTTTTAGCAGCGTAAGAATGACTAATACCTGTTCCCGAGAACAACTGAAATCTACCAAGGCATTTTTTCTAAGCACCGCGCTCGCGCGCGGATATAGTTCTCTCGTCCAAAGTCCATTCATCTTTGTCGCCTTTATCTGTGAGATTTTTACAATTTGAAAAGAGATCTGGTATCAGTTCGAACGCGGTGAGAGATGAAGAAGAAGAAGAAAAAATTCTGATGATTCACGCTCGATGAAGTCGTCAAATGCTTCTCTCGTCGCGAGGTTTTGACAGCGCCACGGTTCGAGGGTTAAGAATTTCATCTTTTTTTGTTTCGTTTCATCCTTCTCGGGGATCGATTGACCGGAACCGCAAAAGGGGATTATTCTGGTTGAGAAAATGCCTCAGAGGATTCCACTGATCCAACCTTCGCGGCGTGTAGTAGCCGGACAGATTTCTTTTTACGAATGATAAATAGCCAAACGATAACATCGTTGCTGTATATATATGTATGTGTGTGTGTGTGTGTGTGTGTGTGTGTGTGTGTGTGTGTGTGTGTGTGTGTGTGTGTGTGTATTGTCCGATTTCTCCCTCAGCTCCTGGTATTTCCTTTTCAGCAGCTTTAATATGGCGAGCAGGCGCACCGGACTGGACCACGTCGAAAGTCTAAAGGCTATATGTATATACGAGTTCCAATAATTTACGCCACGTTTTTCAGTGACAGATAATTACTTCGTTTCGGCGAGAGATTTTTACGAGCTTGTTAGAGAGTTGGCAGAAGTGTGAAGGAATGCGCGCGCCGGGGATGTTGACTATATAAAGCGTGGCGTGGCGGTGGACAACGCAATAAATTGATAGATAACGATCGGCGCGCATTTCTTGACGCTCGAAATTTCTTTTTAAGTGACCAATCAAGCTACTTGGTGAGAATACGAAAAATATTTCTAATTCTAGGATGATAAATCGGTGCACTTTTCGAAAGCTTATAATCATCCACGCACACCGAGGGAGAAGATTGGTGCGTTCACGAAGGCGAGGTGTGTAGAGTCGAATGAGAATTGGCATAATACGACGTTGCGAGGCCTATATAGATAGATAGCCCGTTTGAACAATGTAATAGGTCGTGTGGCGCGTGTACTTACGAGCTGCAATAGAGGACGCACGGCACAGCGGGATCGCGCGTGTCCCCACAGAATAAGTGTATGTATGTGAGCGGTGGGAGAGTGCATGAGAGAGAGAGAGAGAGAGAGCGAGCAAGCTCGGCATGCATAAGGGCTGGTATGGGAGCCGCGAGAAGGAGGAAGATATAGACGGAGGTGGAGGGAGAGAGAGGGAGAGGAAAGGAGGGGCCCTTTCGGGACGATGATAATATCTGTCCCCCGCTCGCGAGACCAAGCGAGCGAAGCGGCCAACATCAAAGCACACAAGTCGCAGCCTATAGATATGCGGACGCGCCCAGCTGCAGCTTGCGTACGCCCGCACTCGCGCTCTCTCGCGCACCTCCTAATGGTCCTTTCACCGGCGAAAAAATCAGCCGTGGGATCATTCCGAGAGAGAGAGAGAGAGAGAGAGAGAGAGAGACCAACACAACTGCGTGTATAGGCATGTTCGAATATGACATTGCCATTCTTTTTTTCTTCTTCTTCGTCTTCTTTTCTTTTATATATATACACACTCTCGCGCTCGCGCTTGCAACATTCGCCACTTTTCATACATGCCGCCGCCGCTCGCATTATAGTGCCGCGTGTGCCCTATGCCCTTTCTCTCTTTCTCTCTTATTCTTATATTCGCTCTTTCGGCCTCGACTTCGCGCAGTGTGCCGAGAGCATCAAACACTCGCTCAAAAGCCCCCCCCCCCCCTCTCTCTCTCTCTCTCTCTCTCTCTCTCTTTCTGCCTATAATTCTTCGCTAAATGTCAATTTTATCACCTCTTTTTTTCTCTCTTTCATCTCTCGCCAACTGGGACCTTTCAATATACTTTTCTCTTAAAACGTCCCCTGCGAGTGAATAAGATTCGCCACGATCATAATCTTTTGGCGTGGCTCAATGAAAATAACGTTTTATTTCTATTTCGTCAGTTTTTATGTCACGTTCTCTTTGTTATATTGCCGACGCGGCTGTCGCACTCCTTCAATTCAAATTTATTCAATCGACTTGACGCTTCTTACAAATAATAATACATTTGAATTTTTATCGCGAAGAAAAGTATACGTGTGGAAAGGTAACTTTTTCAGAAAAATCTTTTGTCTAAAATCATATATCAACAAATGAAAAAATTAGGGAAATTAAATGTATTTCGATGATTTTCGTTTTAAACATGTTCAATTTCATAAAGAATCAGGAATTATGATTTTCTTTTTAAGGAGTCCAAACATGCTACTTTTTGTATAATCAATCAGCAAACTGTTGTTGTATATGTGAAGTTTACGTAATCAATAGTGAAAAAATTTGTTTAATCAAGTTGTAGTTTTGGTTAATTTTTCATTTTAGCCAGCGGGAAACTGAATATGTTAATAAAATTTACTAAGGATATTTGGCTTATATAATACGTCTTTTATACTAATAAGTATATTTGGCTTGTAATACGTCTTTTAACCTGAAAAAACAACTCATTTTTTTAAATTTTCTTTAATAGTAACCATCTATTTTTCGTATTGTTCTTTATATCATTCGAATAAGAAATTATATGTCATTTTTTTGTCATTATCCTATTGCTACCTTTCGTTTTTTCAGTTTATTTATAACCTGACGTTCTTTCGCAAAGTTACCAATCCTACTTTTTTTAACAAATATTTAATATGGATATTTAAATAAATTCTTTTAGAACAAGTAAAAGCGTCCCAAAGGTATTTGGAATTGATCTAATAAGTTTCATTAGACTGTCTCAAAATTTGTCACGTTCCGCTCTCGTATACGATATAATTTCTATATACTGATACCTCAAATTAATTGCTGAAGTCATCCATTTTTCATAATAGGAAATTATTTTAAATAGATTTTCCAATAGTTTATTTCAAAATACTTATTTCTTGATATAAATGCAAGGGAAATATCAAGAATATTTCTACTTGTGTAATCAATTAATAGAAAAAAAATTGTAATAAAATAATACCTACAAGGAGAGTGTCACATGTGCGGGTCACCGATTTGCCTGTAACTGTGGGATCTCTTTTCATACGTAGAAATATGTAAAAATCCGCGTCCATGCATCCTATCGCTCGACATTTCTATAGTTATGTTTATTTCCATCAAATCTTTGAAAATATATAACTCTCTTGGAATAGAAATAGCTTGTAATATAAGCATTGTATAGGATTTTTATAGTATTACCAAAGGAAAGCTGAGTTCAAACCTCTTCAAAGAAAAAAAAATTTGGCAAAAAAGGTCAAACCGTTCCAAAGTTACGGCGTTTTGAAAATAATATATGAAATTTTCAATAAAATGCTTTGTTTTGGAAAAGTGGCTAATTAGCTTATGACATTTTAATGTCATGCATGTAACTTTGGAACGGTTTGACCATTTTTGCCAATTTTTTTTTGCTTTGAAAGGGTTTGAACTCAGCTTTCATTTGGTGGTATCAGAGTTATTAATAACGCTGTGATGCTTAGATTACAAACTATTTCCATTCCAAGAGAGTTATATATTTTTACAGATTTGAAGGAAATAGCCTATAAATATGGAAATATCGAGCGTTAGCATGAATGGACGCGGCTTTTACATATTTCTATGTATGAAAAGAGATCCCAAAGTTACAAGCGAATCGGTGACCCGCACATGTGACACTCTCCTTGCTAGTTTCCTGATTCCCCTATAACTTATATACACTTCATGACTATTGAAGGTCTGGAATTAATATATGTTATCAATTTTTCCGCAACTATTTTTGGGGGACTTTCGGTGTAATTCTGTCTGCTTGAGTATTATTGACATTAACCACGGTTTCCTATAAGTACTCTATTTTTCTCAACCTTCTTTCTTTATTTATAACTGTTTCGCAACTGCAAAAAAATAAGCTTCAAAATTCGTGTATTAGCGGCAAAGTGATCTATAATACTTTATTAGAATGTATAATTGAGTCAAAAACGATCAAGTCTGTATTATTAATGATGCTTCTTGAAAAATGCTTAAAACCGTTTTTTGAAAGAAAATATTTAAATTTAGATAAAAATGAAATAAATTTTTAGAGAAAATTTTTTCATGTAAATTGAACAAAAAATATTCGACATGTTTCAAGATTTTTTGTCGCCAGCTCGGTCGCCAGCTGGTTCATTCAGTACTTTTTAACTAATATACAATAGAATTAAAACAATGAATTCGTGGTCAAACTGAAATCCTCATGCTATTAGAAACAAAGAAATATGATGAAGATGTTACAGATTCAATTCATCGCAAGCTTGCAAACTTTTGTTCAAAATATGCAGTTTTGCAAGTTTGTAGGTATTCTGTAACCGCAATAATTTTTGTAAAGTTCTAGCGCGGGTGTATAGTATTATTAGTTTGTGTCTTCCGCAATACGTCTTGAATTTGAATTGTTTCGTATGAATACAATATTGATGAAGAAATTCATTTGGCAATTATTGAACATATGTTCAGGAGGTTACATAGAATATCAAATAGGTAAATTTTTGTGTCTGTGAATATATTGATATTTATCGATGACGAAACGGTGTACTTAAAGATTTAAAAAAAAAAATAAATGGATAAATGTGCTTTTTCTTCTGAAGTGGAGAGGTAAAGACGGTCACTTATAAAAAAAACTTTGAAATCATATAAAACAGATAAAATTTAATATTACTAACATTCTAATTGCGCATATTGTAGATGTTCTCATTTTTCATTTTTTTACTATTCAAGTATATATTCTGTGTAATTGAAAGTGAACAACCCAAATGAAAGTGTAAAAGCGCAGTCTTTTAATAAAAAAGACAACATTTTTACCGTTGGTCTTAAAGCATACAGTGACATTTTTCACTCAAAAAATTGAAGACAATATTCATGCTGATGAGACATTGTTCTGGCAACAGTCTTATATTTGGGAATATAAAGGACACTGGAAGAAGATTTCTCAAAACACAAAAAATCGTAAAGAATTCATAAAAACACAAACAAAACAAAAATAAAACTGCTTGTATAAAATGTGAGAACTATGTAAGACGGTAATACACAACAATATGGCAAATAAAGGAAAGTATGTACTTATTAGATATAGCCAAAAAAAAAAAAACACATGGTGTTTGTCTTAACGAAAAACGAAAGGGTGATTGTTTTAGTAGCCATTTCTCACTCATGTTTTAATTATGTAAATTTGACAGTTTCTTCGATTTTTATGTAGATGCCACTGTTATAACAGACTCAAGCTAGTATTATAGATAAATATTAAAGTGATAAAAAAACTACTTTTCTTTTTATTCTCTCTTGAACAGCAGATGTTATTGTAAAAAGATAATTCTGTTAGCCGCATCACCTTAACTTCTTTCTGTAAAAAGCTTCCTATAGTGCTTTGTAGTTTTCAAAATCGATAATAAACAAGGTATATTTTTTTGTTACTCCAAAAAATATTTCCTTTTAATTTTAATTTCAGAACAAAATTTATTTTTTGTGTAGAACATTTTCATGTTGCAATTTAACTTACCAGCTTCCGATTCATGAAAGAAATATCCTTTCAATATTGATTCGATTTCCTCGTTATGGAAGTTGTTCTATGATGAATCTTTAGTAAACTAAATTTTTTTGACGTTATGTATGTGTTACAATTAAAAAAAAATTGTTGTAACATCCCGGTTAAAAAAAGCACGTCCCTTTTTTTTATCAATGAGACACGTGCTCTTTTGTTTAAATAAAGGCACATGTCCCTAGTCAGCGACATCTTCGGTTTTAAATATAAAATGATATCCAATAGATATTCTGTGTACTAAAACGGTCCGTACATGCATTGTCTACAGCATCTAGTATGAATATTCTATAGTCAATAAATTTTTAATTGGAAACTAAGGGACTAAGGTATCCGAAGGTAGATGCCGCAAAAGGGATATGTGCCCCATCTTTGGACACCTCAATACCTTAGTTTCCAATTAAAAAATGATTTATTAACGTATATTTCGAGGTATATTTATATCTCGATTGATATATGCTGTTAGTTAGCAATGCATATAGACCTTTTCAGTACTTGAAAAATATCTACTATTTTTTTTAACGAAAGAGCACGTGTCTCATTGGTCAAAAAGGTACGTGCTTTTTCCATCGGGACAAAAGTTCATTTATGCGTAAAATTGGCGAGAAGAACTCCAAATTTTTCCATTAAATATATGTAGGGATAAATTTAGTCTATTTGACATATTGTGAAATAACAATTTCAAAAATTAGAAAATGAAAACGATTCGAAAGGCTTTGTTAAGTATCTAAAAAAGTTGCTGTGTTAATTGAGTTCAGTTTTTTAACGGATGCTTATCAATATTTCAAGAGCTTGCAATTTCAATAATTAAAAAAATATCCAGGTTCTTTATTATATTTTAGCTCATGGCATATCATTTGAAAATTTTATTCGGTATCAGTTCTTTTTCAATGTAGCCGATATCCATGAATTATGAAAGGACTTATCGATGAATAGTAATCTCTTCTTCAGCATTATTCTTATAATACTTCAATTTTTAATTTGAGAATTTCGAATCATAAAAATTTCCGATTAAAAAAACGTGTCGGTAGATCGAAACGTCGTTATACAGAGTCTCTCAGCATCGACCCACGTAAAGTGCACATCTTAATGAAAGAAGAAGACGAAAATAAAAAAGAAAGAAAGAAGTAAAGCGAGGCACAGAGAGAGCGAGAGAGAGAGAGAGAGAGCAATCCGTGTATAACGCGTGCGTGCGGGCGTCTGATCCGCGAGTTGGCCCCGAGGGATCAAAGAAGGGGGTGAGCTTGCGGCTCTCTGTGGTCGGTGCGTGGGAATCAGAGGATGAGTCTCATGCGAGCGCGCCAAGTCCGAGAGAGAGAGAGATGATCTACTTTGGCTCGCGCGGGCGCGCGACGAGTCGAAATCTTGCGGTCCAGCAAATAAAAAAAAAACGAAGGAACATCGCGAAGTAAGCTCAATGCACGTCGGAGAAAGAGAGAGAAAGAGAGAGAAAGATGTGGCCCCTGGGCCCGGGGATCCCGCTCCGAGATATTGTGGACAGAGCCGCACCTTTCGCGCACCAGTTGAATATATATATACATATATATATATATATATATATAATACACGCTCCGCCCGCAAAAACCTCGCGCCAGCCACGCACCACACATACAAGCGCGGACTTTATTGCGACCACCGCAACGTATATGAACCTTTTTGCAACGCTAAACACTATAGCCATGTCCTTTTTTTTCATTTTATTTTATATATATATATCCTCTACCTTTGGCTGCATGCGTGCGCGTTTACAGGGCAAGTCCATGCGCCAACAAAGACCAATGTCAAGCGATAACCTGCCGATTATTATTATCTCCCGTGGGACCTCTCTCGCTGCAAACTTTGTTCCTTGCCAACCCGACCTTTTCTCCACTCTCTTAACCATATTATCTGCTTCTTTTGTGTTTTCACGGTAACCAACGGTTAACTGTGTGTGTATGTGTGTGCACTCGCCTGTGCACTCTCGCATCTGTTGAGGCATAAATTGCTAGATACAGAGGGAAATGGACTTTTACAATTATCTCTTATTAAATGACGGTTATCCGGTGAAACTCGAGTCTCTTTCTATTAAACTTGAGATAACTGAATGTCAAGTTGCATTAAAAATCTTTTTAATTTCATTTTTCATTTAAAACAAAGCATTGTAATTGCACGATCGTCAATGAACATTTCGCAATAACGATCGAACGTGCACACATCAATTGACTGACGAAAATCGATTATAAAAACGATTAATAAAGCATAAGGGTGAACGTTGCGTATAGCGCATTACAGTGAAGTCGCAAGCTAATTAAATGAGCCAACCGATGCGCGAAAGTCGCATAAGTCAATGAAGCAAAAAAGAAAAAGATCCGATGGATATAATAACGCGAGGGTGGTGGTGGCACAGAGAAAGAGCGAGTGCAACAGGGATCGACGTGTGTGCGCAGAGTATAAGAGCGAGAGAGCGCCGAGACCCCCGATTAAGAAGCGAAAAAGCCGTTTCGCGATAAGATCGCGAGTAGAGCCTGCGCGCGAGCAAGAAAGAAATTTGAGCTGCGTTTATCTTCGGCTCTCTCTCTCTCTCTAGGCTTATGTCCTTTCGGTCAACGGGCGCGATGCATCTCTTTCTCTCTCTTCTTTCTCTCCCCGAAAATATAACGCCGGACGTTTCCTTCTTTTTTTTTTCTCCTCGAGGCTGCGCCCAACAACACACGCAGAGAGCCTAGAGAAGAGTTCTCGCCGAAGAAAAAGAAGAGCAACACGAAGAAGAAGAAGAAGAAGAGGATGAGGAAGAAGAAGAAATGTCGCTGTGTCTGTTGGCTTCTCTGCTGTGTGGAACATGGGCGTGCGGAACCGTTGTCCTCCTCATCTCTTGGCGGCCGATGCACTTTCACGTGTATACGAGATAGAACAATGGGCTGCTCTCGCGCGCGCGCGAGGGAGTGAAGGCGAACGAGGGCATTTCTGAATGAGCCGTGAACGCCGCCGCCGAACGAATGAATGGACCGTCGACTTGCTCTCGCGGCCTGCGGCGGCGGCCGCCGCGCCGCTTTTCCCGCAGAGCGGGTGTGAATGAATCTTCCCTCCGCTCTCTCTCTCTCTCTCTCTCTCTCTCTCGAGTCGCGCCCTTCCCTCTGATCTTATACTATGCCTTTCAGACCTCTCTCTCTCTCATTCTCGAGCTGCACCACATGCTTTTTCTCGAGTACCTTGCCTCCTTGTTTCCCTTTGTCCGCTAACGAGGCCTATACCTTCAATGCCCTATGCTTTTTTTAATAGATCTTCTTTTTTTCTTGTTGACCTTTTTCCCCATTTTTTGTTGTACTTTGTTTGATCTTCGCTGAATTTATTGGTTATTTCGCGATACTATTACGAAACGTAAGCCTCGTACTTTCAAGAGAGAGAGAGAGAGAGAGAGAGAGAGAGAGAGAGAGAGAGAGAGAGAGAGAGAGTAAAAAAATGAAACATTTCCATCTGCCCCGTTGTGACATAAGAGGACAGCTGTGCATAAATTAAGAGATGCACTGGCTGATAAGTTTTTAAGTCGATTATGTCAAGAAAACAAATATTTTTAGCGATTAATATGACGGGTGTCACAGATAAAGATTAATCACTGAGACAGAGAGGGGAAATGGAGGAAAGTTTGGATATATGTAGTTTGGGGTGACGCGTCTGTCGAAACACACCTGGCCTCGATAATAAATCGGCATGAATGCATGTTCTGACGTCGTTTTTACCTGCGTCATAATTAGGTTACGATTGTGTACTTGTTGAATATTCGATGAAATTTATCCTATAGTTTGCAAAATGATAAATTTTTTTTGATTCGATAGGTGAAAGTCAGTGACCAGTATTGAAGTTCTCACAGGGCAAATAAGCAAGAGAAGATGTATAGCTCGTATTATTCATCACAACCAATGTAAATATTGCAGGTATAGACAAAGAGTCATTTCCTGTGCGACGACTCGAAAATTTTCAAGAAATATTACTTTATCTACTTCCGTATATGATATTGGCCGACTAAAGAGTTAAAATTTCGAGCGAAAATATATACATTGGCCATTAACATCAAACAAAGTATTGGTGCGCGAGTAAGCTCTCGCTTTGGTATAAAGAAGAGAGTGTGCGGAGAGAGAGAGAGAGAGAGAGAGAGAGAGGACGGCATATATCCCACATCTCCTCCACGGCGTTTACTGCCTATATAATGTATATCTTTATTACCGTTCGATAAAACGCGCCCCGATGAAAAGTTGTACGCGTCCGCTCTCTCTCTCTCTCTCTCTCTCTCTCTCTCTCTCTCGCTGCGTCGCTTGGGAACCCAATAAAAGCCCGTTGAAATTTTTGTCAAGACCTCGTTCTCAAGGTGTATACTGCATGCGCATGTACATATATACACGCGCGCGCGAGCGGCAAATCGTTCTATTGTCTACGCGCTCGCGCGTGCAACAGAGAGAAAATGGGTGCGTCATACGTGCAGTATATTCCTCGGCGTACACACAATAATAAACTCAAAGTCCGAGAGAGAGAGAGAGAGAGAGAGAGAGAGAGAGAGCCGAGTATAATCGTCAATGACACACGTACAAAGCGCCTAATACTTGGCAATATCACGCGGCGGCAATTGCGATGCACCGAGAGAACCAATAAAAATGACAGTCCGCGCGCGATGAATACGACACACGATGCGCACTAATTGTGCCTCGAGTAGCACTAATCACTCGTTGCTGTGTGTGAGTGTGCGTATATATACGAGTTTAAAAGCCAAGGATACATTATAGCCGCGTGAATAACCTATGTATATAAGCCGGGGAAGCACCTAATGACGGGAATTACATAGCAGCGCCCAAGAGTCTATTGAGTGTGCGCGAAACACACGTTCGTCCTTCTTTCTCTCGACTCAACGCGAATCGTTTTTTTTTCTCTCTCTCTCTTTTTCTTTCTCTGTTCTCGCATCCTCCCGCGCACATTATATACGCGAGAGATAATATACGCGCGCGGCCTATCCACGCGCATATGTGTGTTCCTTTTTGCCGGATTTACCGACTGGCACGCGAACACGCCCATGTTTGTCTTGGCTTTTGAGTTACGCCGAAATTTGAACAGAAAGCCGCCGACGCCGACAGCCATGTAACCGGCCAGATACGAGGTGTATTATACGAAGGATGAGGCAGTAGAACTTATCATCGACACGTCGTACTTACCTACTTAAGTGTGCTTTGTCATGAGGAGTAAGTGCGCGAGGCTTTTTGAGAAATATAGATTGTTTGTTGGCTTTCTTTAGCTGACTTCTTTATTGCAATTGTTGAAGCAGTATTTTTTTGACGATCTAAACCTGTAATGTCCTTGATAGAATCTACTGTCTGCAAAAACTAAACACTCCGTGTAATTAGAATATTAGTTTTTTTTCATCGATTTTATGTCAGCCTAGAAACTCAACTCAATATTCGGAAACCAAAATTAAATGATTTTGCGATACTGACGTCAAAGTTGATTTTTTTCAACATGAGTTTATGGTTGAAAGTTTTATTATTACCTACTATAACTTTGTCGATGAAATTTCCAGAGCAAAATAAAGTTGAAGCTGGCAGAGTATATATGGGGATGGGTATATAATTTGAAAAATAAACTCGAGGCCGAGAGAAGACAGATTATGGGAATTTTCAGTCGTCGACGGAAGTAGTGATATCGCGCTGAAGCCATGTAATTTAGTTGAGAGAGCAAGTCGAGAGACTACTAAGCGTCGCTCTGTGATCGTGCTGGCAGTAGAGTGCAAAAAGGCATCTGCGAGATCGTCGGCGGCGGCGCCTCCGCGAATAACGATCTCAGCAGGCGCAGTGTAAGACAGCATTTGGCGCCTACGTGCTTTACAGGCGATACTTTCACAAAAAAAAAAAGAGTGAGTGAGAGAGAAAAGGAACAAACTCGCGCGAGGATATTCGATGATCGCGCGCGCGCGCGCGAGCAAGGAAGGCGCGTATCGATCAGCGCGCTATAAAACAGAGCTAAGAGCCGCAGAGCAAGAAGTGGGCATTTTACGAGCGAGTCTGGCGATAAAGGGGCCCGTTTATCGGGACTACCAGGCTCATCGGGCATTTACCAGTGCGCTCATTCTCGCTGCTGCGCCGAGCTTATATGTGCTGTATGCTCCTCCACACCGTCACGGAGGTCCATTTCCTATGCAGCTTCGAGTATACGCGCGCGTGTGTGTGTGGGTGTCGACACTCGAGACAACCAGTCCGCGTGAGATTGCGCGCGCAGCGAGCTGTTTCGAGATTTTTTTTAATGCTTCTCTTTTTTTTTTATCCTTCTCTGCTGCTGTATGTATACCGCATGGGTCTCTGCGTATCTCAGAGGCTTGTGTTTAATAAACGCCCGGCTTTTTATTTACGATCGGTCGGATGGGTTAAGACGATTATTTGGAGCAATAAACAAAGCTCCTGTGAATTGATATTGTAAATTGATAACAGAATAAATTTGCTATTAGATCAGAAATGAGATGTTTGTTTTCACATGTAAATTGCAATAGCAACAATAATAAACATTCATTGTAATCAATATGGATTTTCAAGCAATTTCGATGCTTATTCTAGATTTTTAATCTTGATCCAATTTGCCTGTTTCTTACCAAAGTTGTCATACATTGAATTGCTCAATAGTTTTGTTTATTCCTTCGAACTGCTCGCCCAATTTTACAATGGTACGTGTATGGTGTATAATGAAATACAAAAAAATCCTTTCGACCAATTGAGTTTATTTATCCCAGGGTTATTCCTTGTACGCCTGATGGCTACCACCTAGTGGAAAGGATTGCTATCCTTGGTTTGATAACCTGTTCAATGCATGGTTGCATTGAAACTTGCTGGAAATCATGGATAAAAATCTTCATGGATTGCATCGATACATGCGAATCTATAAGTACCCTACCGAACGTAATTGCAATCGGTCAGCAACGATACTACGTAATTGTAAAATAACGTTAAGTCTTTAGCTCAGAAGAGGGAAGCAAAAAATATTTTCGAAACGTTAGACAAAAAATGAATAAACTAAATTGCTCGAAAGGATCTTTTTGTATTTCATTGTACACCTACACGTACCATCAATCAATAGTATTGTTCATATGAAATTATTTAAGTACTTGTTCAATAAATGAATTATAAAAGAATGAATGATACAAAGAACAGTGAGAGAAAATGACAACTCCAATAGATAAAATAATCCTCTTGAACCAGCTTACTAGTAGCATGTACCTCTTTTTCATTATTTTTCATAAAATTTTAAATATCCTTATGGTTCTGGCAATGTTTGTAAACGCGCATAAGTTTTTCACATATTTTTCATCAGTTTTGGCCGATGATTATTCATTCCGAATCAAATGCATTTATTATTTATGCTGACTTCAGTAATTGTTCTTCTGATTATTCTATTACTTGTGAATTCAAAGCTCTACTATCATGTATTACTCATTTTTATCAACGCATAGGTAATATTTTTTAAAGTGTATAACAAAGTGATATGTGGTTGCAGTTGCTCTCTAACTGCAATTCAATTTTTGCGGAAAATATACTCAAAAATTAAATCAATTTGCTCAAACATCCATTTTTGATAAATCGACGTTAACAAAAGAAAAAAATAATTTTGCTGATTCTAATTAAAAGAGTTAATGAATTAATATAAATTAATCAAATACTTCCTACAATTAAGATTAAAAAAAAACAAATGGATAATGTTTTATTAGAAAAACTAAGAGCTTTCACAAGAAATTGGACAAATTATTATAAAATATATATATATATATATAAAATACAATAAATAGATTACGAAAGTATTCCAAGAGTTTTTTGTATTCTGTATAATAAAACGTTCTACTATCGGTTTAAAAATGATAGAGCCCGCTCGTTTTTTGTTAATATCTTGACCAAAAAAAATCGCTCAATGACG
>JAWWMK010015241.1:0-21241 GCA_035047105.1 Galeopsomyia nigrocyanea
GGAATTCCTTTTGCTACAAGAGGATTAGCTCAAGAGGATTATCCTCTTGTAGCAAGAAGACTTTTTTTCTGAGTGTACGTGACTTTTTGCGCTTGTCCAACTTGTTGAATTATTTTTGGAATTTAAAGTTGAATTTTGTTTGAACCCATACTATTTCGAAAGTTTATTATAAGGAAACGCAAGCTACGAGTAAAGTTTGTATAGACGAAATTTTGTCATCTCGAGTAATACACTTGTATTCCCACTAGTTTAACTTGTAATTGAGATATTTTTAATTGTCATTTTAACAATCAATTCGACATTAATTAAAAATCTCAATAATCTCATAGACTCAGAGACAAATCAAGTTACTTTTAGAATTTTACTTTTTAAAAAAAAGCATCTACACGCCACGCGCACACGAATAATCACAGCGTCGCAATTACAAATTCCAGCTCGTGAGCCGCCACAAAGGGACAGCAAAAAGAAAAAGTAGAAGAAGAGGAATCAGGGCGAGCGCTCATATTTCGTGACCTGGAAGGAAAAAGCTTGCAACTTGCCGGGTATGACTTCTATTCAGACGCAAAGAGAGAGAAAGAGAGAGAGAGAGATCCGCTTACATAGTTTCTCGTAATCATCGCCCGTCTGTTTCTGAAATCAGCGGAGATCGCCAAGCACACATGTTTTTTTCCTTTTTTTCCACCCCGCGAGAATGGTAATATTACACGCGCTCGCACATGAAAGTTGCAGCAGAATTAGGTTAGCTTTTAGCCAAATGCATACCCAACGACACGTGTTATCTTTGTTTTTTTTTTGTTCTTCTATGTGTACGGTTAAAAAAAAGTGCAAGTTGACATAGTTTTTCAACTATTGTATTACAGGGAATTTATACAAGCACGAACGAGATTAGCGATGTTATCTGGGTAATTGGCTTGTTTCGGCCTGAAATTGTAACAATCGATTACACAATGCGTGTATTATAGGAATTAGCGTACCACGAAACTTCATTTTTCGTTTGGTAATGATGTCGTAATGTACGTATAAACAAATATTTTCCACTGGCTTTATAAAGAAATATCATTAAAATTGATCGTATAATCAACGAAACAATAGAGTGCTTATTAACCGCTTCAATTTATTATCATCGAATAATTCCCACTCGCGAATCTCTTTTCTGTATCGGGAAAATCTCATATCAGAAAACAAAAGCTCTTATCAGTTTCTCTTACATCACCCCAGCGGATAAAGAATTTTCCCTCGACAACGCGGTTGCCGGGAGGTGAGAGAGAGAGAGAGAGAGAGAAAATATCACACCTTCATCTTTACAAAGAGAGGAAACGTCTGGCTACTTAGAAAGTACGCGGCGTTCATCCTTGCAAGAGAGAGCGAGCGAGCGAGAGAGAGAGAGAGAGAGAGAGAGAGAGAGAGAGAGAGAGAGAGACAGAATCTCACGCGCAAAAGCACCAAAAGTAGGTCAAACTCGTTGTGGAATATATCCTCGGGACACACACATGCACACACTTACGCTTCGCTGTGTGCAGCGAATTGTATATATCGAAAGTGATTGTTCGGTGGCTTTGTCGCTCTTCAGATTCTTCCTCTTTTTTTTTATTGCAATCGCGGATTTTCTCCACGGATCCAGAGAGAGAGAGCGAGGATTTCGCGAAATATTGCCGAATTTGCACGCGCGATGTGTTTTCGACGACGATTGCTATAAATATTTTGTGTGTCGTTGCGATTCGAGTTAATAATCGGTAGTATATTGTCGTTTTGCGTATATATATATATATATATTGCTCACTGTTTGTGTCGCACGCGCGCACTATATCGAAATACGGTAATCAACAACATTGATGTTTGCAGTTGATGCTCATCAATATTGATATGCTTGCCAGTCGTTTGCGTGATTATTGCACGAACGGAACGTCTAATCTATATTGTATTATATATAGATTATAACAGATGGTGAAACTACGATTGAACGCATTTTATTTTTTGCGTAACTAATTTTCCATTCTGTCCTCGACGCATCAATATTCCATAGTACAGTTGGCCATCAGAGAGCGAGAGATAGAGAGAGATGGGTTCTCTTCATCTGTATTGTGGTTTGCGGTGAAATCACGTCGGTTAGCCTAAAGCTTCCGCACATGTGGTCGTGTCGTCGTATAAGTAGTCACTCGAGCTTTGTGCATCCTTGCCTCGTTTATAGAATGGACTAATATCACCGGCTTAACTTTGGCTTTTACAGTGGCGGCAAGATTGTGGGGGATACGCGCGAGCTAAGAGAGCATGTGTACACTTCGTAGGTTCTTTTTAGATTTTTGGTGTATGTGTGACTTTTATGAAAGGCTTTGCTTTGCAAGGAGGAAGAAAGATTTGTTTCGGGTACTTTTATTTGCTTCTCTGATCCACAGATGAGAACTGAAATGCGAGTATTTATTTGAGTCCTTTGTTTGGAATTGTAGACGGAATTTATTGAATTTTATTTTATCTTGAAGGACAATTCGAGATGTTCATTTATAAAGGAAGAAGGAAATTCTAAATTAAATTGTATTATGGATATTACGGGAAAAAGGATCTAACGCTTTGTGAGCTTTTCTCTTTGTTCGAAACTAATAATGAATGCAATTTCATTTTGAATACTATTTTCTGTAAAATTTCATTTGCATTGGGTATTCATACAATTTCAAATCTAATGCAGATCATCCATCATGGCCATACGGTGTAAAAGCAGTAAAAGCATGCCTGTATTGATATTGAATTTCCGCAATATTCCAATGAAATTCATACGTTAATTATTATTTTACTGAATAATTTACTCGATAATATTAATGCATCTACGACCACTCGATATTATTAATCACACATTTCAATAAATTGCATAAATCTCTGTATTACTCAAAATCAAAATTACCAACAACAACAACAAAAAATTGAATAAAGCGCTCAACTGCATCAAAACATCGTTCGGTCGAATAGCGTTCAATAAACATTCTCGTGATTGAAAGCACGCATACACACTAAAACACACACACACACACACACACACACACACACACACACACACGTTGTTTAATCATGAATTGCAAAGTGCGTAAATCGGCGCGCGCAACGGTGGCTATTAAACGCATCGCGGCGTTTATCGGCTAAACGTCATCGCTAGCAGACATCGTCGTGGGTGCTTATGCGCATCGACAGGACATTAACTAAACAGCAAGTGTGGCGCTAGTATAGCTCATTTAAGCTGTCTTCCTCCGAGCAGTTGGCCTAATCGAGTATATCCTCTCTGCCTCGACGAGAGTGAGAGGGAGATAGAGTTTCCCCACTTGTCGCGCTGAGATTAATACGACTACGGAGATATACGGAATAACGATGTAACGTCTGACCAAATGGGATTATTTCTACTTGAAGTAGTTTTTGGATTGATGTCGCGCCATTTGAATTAATTTCCACGAAACTATAACGATATAAGCTTGAAAGTTTTCCTCGCAGTTTCAGCAATATTCGAAGGAACAGAGTGATAGCGACAAAACGCTATCACTCGCGAGAGAGAGAGTTAGTTTATACAGCGCATCGTTCGTGTTCGTGTCTCAGCTTATAGCAGCACAGTCGCGAGAGAAAGCCAACTCGGCGCTTTTTCCACGGCAAATTGGATTTGTGCATCAGCCGACATGTATAATAGAAGTGGAAGCACGGAGCGACTACTTGTCGGACTATAGCCGGCTAATCAAAAGGGGCTCAATTAAAGCTTCTGACACTCGATTAATCGAAACCTGATTGTCGATCGACGAGCCAGTACTTCAGGGAATATCTTTTTTTTTTTTTTGCCCTTCGATCGCTAATCATATTTTACGCGATCGATGTGCCGCCAGCGTTGTAGATTTTTCTGGAAAATTGAAAAGAAAAATTCTGTCTCTTTCTTATTTTTTTTTTTGCACTGCCAGCGGCGATTCATTTCTATGCTTTTCTTTTTTTATTTTTTAAAAATGAAAAAAATGGCGCTTTGACAGGTAAAAAGATGCTACGTGTTATACAACAATTACATTAAAACTGATATCATATCTATTCTGCTTTGTTCGTTGAAAACGAGATTAAGCTATATTATCACGGCGATAAAGGGAAACGATGCTAGCTAAAAGCTTTTAAAATTGAATGAGAAACGACGATGATATAGAAATAACAGTGCTTTTTGTAAATACAGCTAAAATATCATCGAAAGTAATTTTCGCGCGATCGTATTTTCATTCGAAAATTCAATCCTCCGGTATTTACCAAAACACGCGTAGCACTTTTGAAAAATGCATAAAATCGCAAAAAAGATAAAAAAAAAAACAACTTTTATTCAATCTCGTACCTCATCATGAATGAATAACGACTCGCGCAGATTAAAAAACAAACAGCGAAAATCAAGTTACCCCCGTATGGAAAAAAAAACAAAAGAAAGCAAAAAAGTTCACGAGCACGAGGGGAAGGGGAGGGGGCACAGTTCAAGGGTCGAAAGCTCGTATATATACTACTGATGATCCAACTCGTTGGCTCTGTGGGTCACGTATCGCGCGTTAATGAAGTTTTAATTAGCCGTAGCACGAGGCTAGGAAGGGGGAAGGGGGGGAGGAGTAGTACATATACGCACGTGACGTGGCCCGACAAACGAATTTCCGTTTGCAAGCACGTGGCGCGACCTTGTCTACTCGTCACGTATTATGGATTTGGATGTTGAGCCGCGACAAAAGCGCTGACATGTAGAGTTTGCGTTTGAAGAACAAAAAAAAAAAAATGGTGCAAACAGTGTCGCTATTACACGGGTTATTCTGGGATGAATGAGCATTGTTTGCTGATTGGAGATGAATTTAACTCTTTCTGAAATATTTAGATAGATTTTTAGATAAATATTGCTCCGTTAATTTGAACTACGCGTGCGCGACGAATTCAATTACGTTCAATACCAAGGCTATAATTATGTCCTTTGTGTTAGGATATCATTAAGAACTGTCTTCGTGTCACTGTCACAGGGTTATAATTATCAGTCACGGTGCAATAATTATTCGACAAATTCATCATTCAGCAAATTCCACATTGCGGCATCAAAAATTTCGCATACTTTTCATATAAAATCTGAATATTCGATAATTATATTATAAACGTATTCGAGTAAAAACAATTTACCATATTATAGTTCTATAATGTCACCTGTTAACAAGAACGAAAGTTCTCGCACGGTCGGAACTTGCAGCACAAATAATTAGGAAAACTTTCTTAACGATCCGTTATTCGCGCAACTTCGACACTTTATCAAACAAATAACTATTTGAAAGATAAAAAGCAAATCGGAAGTGTGTCTCTTCTCCGTGACGAAAAGAAAAGAAAACTTTTTTTTATCCCGACCGAGCTTTTCTTTTCCTCTTTCTATCTCGAGTTTTGCACCAAAGACAAAGGACGAACTTTTGTGTGATCCATTCGCGCGAGTGAGAATTTTTGTTTAGCATGGAAGCCAAGATGGTTTTATTAGATTAGGAATAGTAGAGAGAGAAGTAAGTCCGGGTGTCTTGAAAATTCAATTTGTAAGATTTTACTTTTTCTTTTATTTTTGACTTTTCTATCTAAATGTATTATCTAGTGCCGAAGCAAAAAGTTTTGCATACTATTTCTTATCCGAAGTAGAAAGTGTAACTTTCACTTTGACATTTTTTACCAAAACGAAGTACATATTGCAAGCAGTTCGATGTACGACAAAAAGTCATCGTAAAATCACAGCTACCGATGCAAGAAAGTAAATATTACAAGACAATAAAAAAAGATACGTGCGGAATCGCGCATCCGCGAATGGAATAAGAATCTCCAGTATCTCAAATCGTTCTTTCGCTCCGATCGCGTAAAAATAGAAACTCACGTTTTACAATTGTTGTAAAAGTCAGAGCTGCTCTCCGTTCGATCAGCACACGAGTGTGCTGTAAAAAACTAACTTTCTTTTTTCCAACGAACCCGCGTACGTTGCTAAGAAGTCGTAACGCCTTTTATAAACTACGTCGAACGAGAGAGCAAGAAAAAAAACTAGGACCATAAAAGCACTTAAAGTTTACACGATTCTCTCTCTTTTTTTCGTTCGTTTTTTTATAATGAAATGGCTTTTTTTTCGCGTATCCAAGCAAAAAAGAAAAAAAAAGCTTCCTCCTTAGCCGTCGAGTCGACTTGTAGTAATAATAACAATATTAAAAATCAAACAGACTGACATGGCTCGAGTGTGTCGAGTGCTAATATTTATCCTTACATCTCAGTGACAAACGCAAAAAAAATCTTTCCCTCTCTCGAGTTGCGACGTTGAAAAAATATTCGCATTTTTGCTTATTTCCAATCAGAAAAAAGCTCTCCAACTCCTCCGTCTCTGTTATCACATCAAACACAAGACGAAGGAGAAGAGGCTCGTGACAATCACAGTACGCTGTTACCCCGAAAAAAAAAAAGAAGGATGGAGCAAAAGAAAACACTTAGGAAAAGCCAACTCGAGTGTTTGTGTGAATATTTCATCGGCCTAGCTTGGTAAAAGTCAACTTACAAAAGAATTTTTCTCTCTCTCTATCTCCTTTTTTTTATTTCTGTAAAATATCTTTTGTCTCTGATTTACCTTTGACGATTTCGCGCGTCTATTGAATTATTCAAGCGCTAGGTAACGACGTGAATCTTTGTCAATTATCGACGTGTGCTAATCGGTCTAATCAATCCGAATGAAACCGCAAGTGCCTTCATGGTGGTCTGTATGTACATCAGCGAAATCCGAGTGTGCTGCATGCCCGCTCGCTCGCTCCACTTCATGAATACAGATGGAGATTTGGTCATTGCCTGCGTGTGTGTGTATGTATTGGTTATTGGACGAGCGGTGATTGCATAGTGAATTTTCTCTCTCTCTCTCTCTCTCTCTCTCTCTCTCTCTCTCTCTCTCTCTATTTCACGCCGTTGATTAACGATTATTTGAATACGTTTGTACATGCCAAGCAATTTGCACTTCGATAATTTTTCAGAATATTTATTTGTTCGCTTGTATGCATAAAAAATCGAGCGATCCTTTCGCGATATTTAAAAGTAGAACGAGTTCGGATATATTCCTTTCGTTTTTATTTTTATCCACGTATTCGAATATTCGTCGATAAAAAGAAAAAAAGAAGACCTGGGTATCGAGATATTTTCCATGGTAGAGCGGGAATGTGTGTATTTTTCAACGCTAAACTAAATGCAAAGTACACACTGCAAAATACCCACAGGGCAAAATACAATCGAACGGTTGGAGAGGGGGATAGAACGCATCATCCTTGAGCAAACGCGAAGAATTCCCAAGCAAACAGTAGCTACGAAGACGAGCAAACTTGGCAATTGACGCGTAAGTGCGCCCCGCCATCAATGATCACTTCTACCCGTATATGGTTGTGTTTACTCTCTCTCTCTCTCTCTCTTTCGTCGAGGGAAGGGGAGGTAAAGCTTTACCTTTCGATTTCCGGACTTGCTCTATCGCGATGTATACAGTACAAAAAAAAGTTTTTTCATCGCCTCGGGTGTACTTTGTGTTTGTATTTGTGTATGTGTATGTATGTGTGTGTTGGTTGCGGAAAAGTTTGTTGCGTATCGCTTGTGCGCTATAATGTTTACCCCTGGCTTTTTTGTTAAATGTTTGTGCAACGTTGATGGGTTGATGCAAGTTTTAATGCAACGAAAACGTGCAGTTGTGTGTTTGAGAAATTTTTTTTAAGTGAATTTATTAGTTACGGAAAAATTCGTCTTCTAATAACGTAAAAGTTTAAGAAAATGAAACAAATTTTCGAAAAATGATATTTCAATGAGTACGCTTGAAAAAAAAATACTCGTGTTTCGTACGGAACTGCAAAACATTCTTTTCAATCAATATTTTGTTCTCTGTCAGTCAAAGTTTAACAGCTGAAACGCATCCTTTTCGGTTAGCAAACTTTTTCTAATAAAAATTAAATATATTTTTCTAAATACTTTGCTCTCCAATCTGTATTATCAATCTTTACAAGCTCGCGTACGTCAGAGATAACTCGGCAAATGAGAAAAAAAAAGGAAAAGTAGCTTTATCTCCGAATATTTGTCCTTTGCATCGACTTTTAAAGAAGTTACAATCACGTTAAGATAAGGCAAGTATTTATTACGAAAATATTCAAAAACGTCACGATCTTTACGAGCTTTTCCTTTGCCATTAATGCGCGCGCACTGAAGAAAAAAAGTAAAGTTCGGGTGATAAAAAAAATATGCAATGAAACTTTCTTTCACTTTAGTGTCGTATATTCAAAAGACCGAGTAATATTTCACGTACGACTTTTCTTCTCGCAAAAAAAAAATCAGAATGTATACGAGGCTATACGCGATAAAAAAGTAATAAAAACAGCGTCGCCACCTGTGGGCGACGTAAACATCGCGCGGCACACCCGTATCGATGACAAAGGCAGTAGCAAAGTGTCAAACGCCTCACCGCGAGTTTCCTGTGTGTCTGTGCGTATATAAACCTATACGCGAGACATAAGGCGCAGCTGATAAGTCGGACGTTCGCCTCGGCGATTCTTTGGGGGCTTTTATTGCCGAATGATCTATGTGTTTGAGCGGGGTGAACGCTTGCTTTATTCGTGGCTGGGGGAAGATTGCTGCATATCTCGTGTTCGTCTTTTACGCTCGTGGGATATATCTTCGGGATTTTTTTTCGGCAGCTTCTTCTTTTTTTTTTCTTGCCTTATGCTCGAAGAAATTCAGTCTGAATTTTATTGAGGTATTTTTCGATGTCTGATATGTTGGTTCTTGGGAGGGTGTTTGCTTCTGCTCTAATATATTTTTCAATGATGGTGAATGATAAATTGGTTGGATAGTTTTCAACTATTTTGATGACGAATGAATTTTTTAAGGAATAATTGAAATGTAAGTCATGTAACACAAGGAATAACCATTTCTTTTACAAAGTTTCAAAGTTAGAGAAATTCCGAAAGAAATTTTTATGTACGTGACTTCAAGGTGCAGACTGATTCTATTAGTGAGCTCGTTACTAGAGTTTTAATGAAGAACTTTATTCAAGTGACATTTATTAAAAATTCCATGCCGTAATTCAAGATCCTTCTTGGAAAAAAATTAAGAATGCTGAGAATTTCTAAACTTACAGATCAGAAGCGTTTCACTTTTGCGCGACAATATTCACCGAAGCAGACAAAAGATTCTATGTATATCTCGAAATCTCAACAAAAGCGCTACATTTATACTTTATCGGGTAGACGGCAGTATCTTTTTTTTTCGCAGAATTGAATTTCCCAAAAGCGAGACGCTACGCGAAACACCCCTTAAGCCGATATTATTTGCCGAGATTTCATCGAAAGAGCAGCACTCGCAGAAAATAAATTGAATGTCAAAAGCGCATCGGCAGGAGTAGGAGAACGAATAAGCGAACAATGCATCATACACGCAGACGTTATTGTTTGGCGGCATCTATTTCGAGCGTATTTTTTTTGGCTCGAAAAATTTATGCTCCTAGTTCCCTATAAAACTTTCTTTGTTTTTTTACGACTGGGCGCGAATAAACGTCGACATAGCAATGCCATTTTCGTGCGCAAAATATAGAAAAACGTAAAAGTCACGCCTCGATGATTCAAGTCATACACGTGCAGACAGCGTCGCGTGTGTGGGCGTAAGAGAAAAACGAATGGGTTGCTTTCTCTCTGTGTATACTACACACACAGACGTCAAAGTGGCGAGAGCGAAGGGTGAAAAAAAAAAAACGAATGTTTCTACTGGACATTGATATAAATCGTCGTATATATACGACAAATAAGCAGAAAAATACAGCAAGGAACGAATCAGCGAGAGAGCTGACAATATAGATGAATTATGTTGGCTTTATTTTTTAACGAACTCGCTTTCCGCATACAAATTATCAGACGCACAGCTGCCTTTCGACGAAGTGTGTGGTGGACGTTGCGAATCGTAATTATCGATGAACTATGATGGTCTTGATTAATCACTTGATGGATTAATGTGTCGCGCGAGGTATTCAAATTTTGTCGCAATATTGAGGATTTTGATTGATTTTCAGACGTGAAGTTCCATCATGAGGCATTCAGATTTGTGTGTGTGTCCTTGAAATTAATTATTTAGATTGAAAATTGAGGCTATTCATCGATTAATTTTCAAGGAGAGATTTGATAGTAGAATATTAGAATTATTCGTTTCTTTATCGACAGTATAAATGTAAAAGCACTTCATTTGATTTTGAAGCTCATATTCGAAAGTTTATTAACGCCAATAATAAGAAATGTTTCTGTTCACTTTAAGAAGACAAAAATTAACTCTTTTATAAGAAGAGTTAAAACTTTATTCCCTACTTTATGGGACCTTTCCTTACCTTACATGATATTTAATTTCATTTTACTGCTTGGCAACAGTATCCCATTTCGCAGAAATATTAAAAAAGTCATACGTAGGTGGACTCAACTTTAATTATACGATGAGGTCAGTGGGAAAAAACTGACGAGACATCGCGTAAAATATGCAATTAAGTACGTTATACACTTAAAAAAAAAGCTTCCTTGGCCCTCTTCTGGACCGATGAATATTTCCGACTGTTAGGTATATATCTCGTAGAATTTTTTTTACCTTCGTTTCCAACGAAAAAAAGTACAGACACGGCTGAAGAATGTAAAGTATATTTGAAAAAACGTATCAGCGCATAAATCAAAAACAAAAAAAAAAGAATGAAGGGTGAAAAGCTCTACACTATAGGCAACACTGTCAAAATTAAGTTGATTGAATTATGGGCTATACGCTCGTTAAAACGCGTATAGCGACGGTATAAAATACCACGCGTTGTGTGTGTGCTGCGGCTTTGCGCCAAATAATTTTAGTATGGCACGTTGCCGCTCGAGCTATACCGTGTGAAACTCGCTCGATTTTATGCGCCAGCGCTCGATCTTCTAAAGTGATTCATGCCGTGTGTTTTGGTCGCCGCTTATTCGTTAACTTTTTTTTTTGGTTGAGTTTCGAGTTTGATTTTTAATTTAAAAAAAAAACATTGGTTTCGTAAACTCGAATCAAAACGAGTGTCTGTCTATAAAAAATTGTTGTTACGCGATGTAAAGCAGTCGCTGTATACGATACTCTTTTTTTTTTAAATTAAATGGCTTGCTCTTGTTAGAAGCTTTCAAGCACTCGTGAAACTGAACGACTATAGAGCTCCGAGAAAATCAGGTCGGTGTAATTGAATCTCCCATAGAAGTCCGTTACAAAAGTCTCTTTTAATTTTATTCTTCCAACGGATCGCACCTACACGCAATCGAGGCACGAAACTGAGAAACTTTCATCTAATTTGAATCTCAATCGTACAGGGAATCGAGGGAGATCCTACTTTTAGATTGTAAGAATATATATCCGCAAAGGACAGTTTTTTTTTCTACCTCAAAACTTTCTTTTATCGAGACCCGATCCTCTACCTCGATCACATTTCGATAAAGCTGAGTACCCTCGTTTCCGCAAAATCCTCCAACGTAATTAATTAAAGCAAGTAACACGTGATAAAGCTACATCGAATTCAAATAGGATACTACAGCAACACAGAGAGATGCAAGGCCGCCGCACCATCAAAGTATATCTTTCCCCCATTGCCACAGATAGAGAGAGAGAGAGAGCGAGTTTCAGTTGAATCTCTCTCTCAGCGACGCGTAGAAAATCAATAGCTGCGGTGTGTGTGTGCGCGAGAGACAACCAAGGCCACGACGCATCTCGTTCCCGCACCACTCGCCTCATTAAAACCCATACAATATCTATCGTGCAACGTCGATGTGTCGAATTTCAATACACATGCAGACTCTCGTGGGAGAGATGCATCTTTCTAAACGACTGTGTGTGTGTGTGTTGCGTGCGCGACCTCGGCCAGGGCTCGACCTCGTTAGACTCTCTCTCTCTCTCCTGCAACAGGTGACCTATACACGAGCTGCTCGCTCGCGCCCGGAATTTCTTATGGTCGCGATTCTATCTCTCCCGGGATCAGTTTCGATATCAGCCTCTTTTCCTCTCTTTCTCTCTCTCTCTCCCCTTTTGTTTATTTTGCTTTCTTTGCCTTGGTACGATCTTCTCATTGTAATTACCTTGGATTTTATTTTCGTTTCGTTCTGCTTTCCTTTTTGAATTTTTAATGTGTTTGCGTGAGATGCTAGACATTGGGGTATTTTTCGGGATTGAATATTCGTTTTGCTTGGTGACTGAATTTTTTTTCTCGGGACATTTATACAATTTTATTCAGGAAAACTAAAAAATGTATATTATGGAGTAAGTCGCAGTATTTTACGCTTTTCGAAGCTTTTAATATTAAGTGTAACCGCACTTCAAAAATCACGCCCGTTTAAAATTTCCATCATAAAAATTCTAAAAAGTTTCACGTCGAAAGAACGTATATTTTGATATACAAATACACCGACGAATATTCTATATGATAAGCAATCATCTAAATAAAATTGCATTCATCAATGGCTCTCGCTCATTTCAATAATTGAACCAAACATCATCTTCAACAAAAAAATCTCCGATAAAGCATTCAAATCCAGATCGATAACAACATCCAACTCCTCCGATAATCATCATCAATCGATAGAACAATTTCGTAATAATCCCGGCAGTGAATATCGTTCGTTTTATCTAATTGATGACGCGCACGTGTGCTCGAGCGAGGCAAGCAAGCCCTTTGATATCAATCTCTATATATACACGCGGGCATTAGCATTACGGTTACATTTGGTAATGGCTACTGCCGCCTGAGTTTGTTTGACCTACATAAACCGAAATTAGAACGATAACTGCTCTACGCGCAAACAAATTTTACTCTCGATGTAAAGATGGTTTTATACAAAGAGAAGATCATTTTTTTTTCCGTAATTGAATAACAAACAGAAAAATTCGATTGACGTGGTATCCTTAACGAAGCCAATGATCCAGTCGAGTACCCGCAACGCGTAATTTGCATTACAACGCGATGCTAGAGTCTGTCGACGGATAGAGCGTGTATAGCCACTGGCAGCAACGCGAAGCGTATATATATACACGAAACAATTCGGCATGTAAACGCAGTTTGCAAGGTGGAAGCCTTTGATACGGCGCGCGGACGTGGAATTGTCAGACTACGCGCTCGTCTGGCTAACCCAGAGAGAGAGAAACAGAGAAACCTTGCCAAGCTCCGTACGATATATACGCTTCGCTTAATTGCAGTGATCAAGCACTGGGACAGCATTGCGTGTGTGCGTGCCTGTATGTGTGTGTGTGTGTGTGTTAGTGTATGTCAAGCTAGTAGTATACCGAGATACGGATATATATTGCGTTGGCGAACTAAGTGTGATTGTGATTGTGTATCCGGAGGCGAGGATTAGTACATTGACAGTGATTTTTTAGGTGCTTTTTTTTTCTTCTTTTTTGGAATTGAATTGTTTGCGTTGCGGGAGAATTGTCAAGCGAGTTGCAAATTGTCCCGTTTGTGATGACAGGATTTTGAGTTAAGGCAAAACAGCGTAAATTTCACGACGAATTTTGGAATTAAAGTTAGGTGAACTCGAATTTCCTTGTTTTCAGAGTAATTTTAAGCTACGTTTACGGGAAAATTATTCACTCTCGCGATAAATTTGGTTAAACACAGCGCTTCTAATTTGCTCATTGAACAATTGTAACTCGAAATAAATGTAAAGACCGAGTTAGTTTGAAAACAATGTTATATACAATTCGTGAATTATTCATGAATCGACAAGTGCAAGTAGTATAAAGTAAATTTGGTCAGCCGCTCGACTATACGTAAACCCGCCTTTTACCACTCATCCTAAACTTCGTACTAGATTGTGTTTTTCTCCAACAAACTCGCGATCCTGTTAGCATACAAAGCGCTCTTCGAAACTATCGAACCGTCATTTTTTTTGCTCTCCCCCTCGTAGACTCGGGCTGGCATGTAAAAATTCAAATCGGCTTTAGCTAGAACGACGATGCCAAGCCAATTTCGCGCCAACTTCTGTTCTCTCTCTCTCTTTCTCTCTCTCTCTCTCGTTTCCGAGTAGAGCAGCGGCCGAGCGTGGCAGCTAGCAGACGCCCAAGCTCTCGTGGAAATAATGGCCGGTTGGATTATATCGTTGGAGGCTTACCCAACCCCAGCGTGGATGATTTACGCCTCGTTTTACGCGAGCTTTTGTTTTTATTTTTTGTTTACTGTCGTTTGCAATACGTGTTTGTTTCGTTGAAAGACTGGCAGGTAAATTAATTTACTCTTGATAAACTCGTATACGCGATTTTCTAAACGAACTTTCGATGAATCTTTATTTCGCGTCGCCTCGCGAGTTAAGTGAATAAATGAGATTGGCCATAAAAACCAAATGAATTTATGCGATGTCGAAGCATGTAGCAGCGATATTAACGCGTTGAAATGTGCTTATTTGTTTTAATTTATTCTAGGCAAAAAAAAGCTGTATGCGCGTGCGAGATTTATACATCGATTAAGGGAACGCACGAAAGAGAGAGAGAGAGAGAGAGAGAGAGAGAGAGAGAGAGAGAGAGGATTTCGAAAGATTGAAGGATATAATCGTATTGCCGTCAAAAGCGGCAATACAATGAATGAGCTATAGGCGTAGCCGCCCGAGAAAAAATGTATACGAGAAGAGTGTAGTCGTGAGAAGCTCGTACACAATGAGCGTATAGCCTTGAGAAGAGAGGAATCACTTGCTGCTGCACGCCGCAATCTGCTTATATACAAAAACTCGCTTGTTCGCGGCGAAAGCGGTAAGAAACGCTATTGTTGCGATTACACAATGCCACGAAAAATAATAATGGGAATCCTATACGCATTCAGAGAGTTTTTCGTTGTATGGGCTAAGTGAGTTTTTTGTGCAACAATTTAAACATTACGCTGTGAAAAGAGGTGAAATGTTATTAATTAAGTGAGCTTTTTGTGCAACAATTCAAATATTACGCTATGAAAAGAGGTGAAATGTTATGTTACACATTTATTGAAATTTCGTGTGTGTGTGTGTGTGTGTATGTAAACGCACGCACAAATGAAAATTTATTGCGAAGCAGCTTTCTCTTAATTTACGACGCAATTAATTTTTCCAACGAACACATAGTGTTTCGTAATTACTTTTAGTGCAATGTGTATCTCTGCTCTGCTCTACCTTTCAATATTGCGTTTCCGGAAAATGTTGTAATCACCGTGCCGCGCTTATTCATTATGAGAGATGCGAGTTTTCCAGAGTTTATACGTGGATACACGAAATAACGAAAATAATCATTTTCAGTGAGGAATGAAAATATCACTTGCTGTATGTTTCGTGATTAAACGTGTGGCAATATCGCTGGAAAATTCATTGCCATCGCGTCACGAATTTTCCCCGAACGAACTGTAATAGAATATTATAGAGTTGTAAAATCAATTGGAATGTTGGGGTATCATGCCAAGTTTCGTTCATTTATTCGACGATATTCTCGTAAACATATCAATTATTGAATTTATTAATAACTTTACGACAGCAACCGAGATCTAGACGTAATAAAAATTCTTCGATTGCTATTAAAAAGAATTGTAATTACACGCGATAACATAATTCTCTCTCGAAAAACAAATTAATTCCAGGTAACAGCCAGCGTAGAAAGGAAAACTCAGCAGAATCAGAAAAAATATTCCAGAGAGAGAGAGAGAGAGAGAGAGAGAGAGAGAGAGTATGTGTGTAAACAGAAGCTGCTATCGTCTGGCGTGAAAACTCGCGGAGAACGCAAGCGGTGGGGGAGGGCGCGCGCTCGTGAGGTTTATTTTCCAACGATGCTGGTGCGGAGAGAGAATGCCGACGTCAACACACTGAAGCAGCAGCACACAATGTACCTATACTCGGGTAGGCGAGGGTGGTTGCCTTTCTCGCTTATTATGCGCGCGAGACGTCGAATACATCATCGCCAAGTGCCTCGCGAAAGCCAATTTATTTTTTTTTCTCCTTTTCACCTCCTCTCCGTTGTGTAACATTGCTCTGACCTAATTATACATCACACGAAAGCAAATAGCACGCTTTAACGACGTGCACTCTCGTCGACAATGGAGCAATCATTATTATATTGTTTTCATTCCGCGCTGATGTGGTTTTACGAGCTCTATTTCTGTGTTTATAAACCGTGAGCTTCATTCCCGCGAAAATATGTACATATTTCACGGGAGGTAAAATGCACTTTATTTCGACGTTGAATGTCGGCGTGGTTATAATACCGCGAGAGGGTTTATTTTTGATTTTGATTGTCGCGACATGTGCCCGAATCGCGCGTGCAACGAATGAGTAATCAGCATTGCATGTATACATATTACAATTCTGTAATAATGCTACGGTTGCATTATTATGGACTTCATCTCGAAATGGAAAAAGTTGCCTATAGAGATTGAGAAAGTTTTCTAGAGAGAGAGCATCATAATACTTGGGTTATTTGTTGTACATTGACCAGATGCCGCGTGTCGTTCTTTTTTTTTCTCCCCCTTTTCTAACTTCGTATTCTTTCTCGGCACTCATTCCGAAAACACTCAATTGTTCTCTTTTTTCTCTCTGTTGACGTTGAAGCAGTTATGATGAATATTTTCGTTCCGAGAGTAGAAAAACAATCTCGTAAAAAATGAAAAAACAAATCTCTCGCAGATTTTTTTCTCTTCTTCTTTTTTACGATTGAATATCACACACGCGTCGCGTTCTTTAAATAATTTTCTTTCCATTTTGCCTTCAGAAAGAGATAATATAATTTCCTCGAGGGACAAGTATAACTCAAGGGCGTGAAGGCAAAAAAAGAAAAAAAATATTTTTTTTCGCTTCGTCTGATACGCGCCACAAGCTATTATTCCCCAAAGGGACAGAGAAAAAAAGCTCCCGTTTCTAATCGTTAATGCCCTGTAAGCTCGCAAGCTCCTCTCGCACCAACCGTGCGATAAATCTCATTGCGCCAACCCATCAGTCGTCGTCGTCGTCGCTAGACTGTACTGTCGGCGCAAAAAAAAAGGGTCTTATATACCTCTTCCTCGTTTTCTTCTGTCGCTTGTCAATTTTCTTCGCGAAATTAGTTTCATTTGTGCGTGGAAGCGATGTTATTTTATTTCATGTAGGTCGTGTTCGGCAAATTTCTTATTTATTTTTTTTTTCTCTTCTTTCGCGAACGAGTCGACCGAGTATTACTGTTTTGGAAGTTTGTTTGTTTGTTTTTTTTCGAAACCTCGTAATTCAGGCGATAATTTAGAATTCACTGTAAGTAAAGCTTCTGAATTGATAAACTCGACCAATTTCACCTGAAAAAACATTTTACTGCGTCTGTGAAGCGAAAAGTTTTCTTGGATCTTAACCTACATCAAAATTTTATGACTTAAACTCGGCCGTTCAGTAGTTTGTTGCTTCTAATTTTCGAAAAAAATATATTCGGAGTATGACCTCGCGTCTTTCAATCCGGCACGTGCTTCATACTCGACCAAACATTACCACAAGCGTTTCCAATAAGTGCTCCCACTCATTCCTCTCAAGCGTAATGTCCACACCAATTCACCAAACGTTGGTAAACACACGCAATAAAATACTCGCCCACAATAATCACCCGAACGTTAGCTCGAAGTAAAAGCCACATTAAGACGTTGGCAGTTTTCCATTCATCTCCCTTCGCCCCATTGCGTTTTACGATTGTTACGAACGCTTTCCTCGGCCCGTAATTATCCGACACCGCCGCCACACGGCAAAAACTAGTTTTTCCATCAGAGAAAAAAAAAGCAAGGTATATATATCGACGCTTATGGGGTCGTAAGGTAACGGAAACCTTAGACTCTCTCACGCGAGCCTTTCACACCCTTGGGCTACCACCACCACCGCAGCAGTACACCGAGTAACGCCCAATTAGCAGCTGATTTACGAGTTGAGCTGCAACGGCAACTTTTCCACGCGGACGAAGAGAAAAAAGAAACTCACATAGAGAAAGATTTACAATGCTTTCTTACGCATGGTCGACTAAAGCTCGAGTGGCTTACCTTTTCTATTGCACATTTAATGTAAACTCTTACATATGCTAAATCTCATTAGCGTATATAGCGTTCGTGTGTGTTTACCCTCACTCAACATTAATTGAGCAACGAGGTCGTATAAAAATCGAGCTGGAATTAATTAACGCTTATCACGTTTGCACAATGCATCGAATTAAATTCCAGCCCGCGATGTATATGTATATATTTATCAGATGCAATTGAAATGCAAAGCTTTCGAAGGTGGAGAGGGAGGGAATAACATCAAACGTCGCGTACGCTCGCCTTATTCATTATTCATGTTTCGTTAAAATCCAATTGAACACGCCGCTCGCCTGTCCTAATTATAACATCAGTCATCCTAAATAATCGGTTTCAACTATAATCGTTTGATCGCGCCGGTTTATTTAATCGAACGTCTGCATTATTCATGCTTTTTTTTTTTTCGTGTGTGATGGACACGAGCCTTTTCGTTTGACTTTTAAATTTTGGGATGTAGACTTTTTTTTCTCGATATATACATATCCGCTTTGAAGTGTACGTCGCTGCTTGTTGTTTCGCGGTACAATCTGCAAGGCGTACAATGCATCAATCACACTTCGGAGGTGATCGCGTGATCGATTGGCCGCAACTATTCAAAGCGTGATGTGCTTTCTCTGCGTGGGGGCTCATTTCCACGCGTGGTTGACTAGCCTGCAGCATCGTAATTAACTGTAGTTATATCGTTGACTTGGGTGTCGCACGCATCGTCTAAAGATCATCGAACGAATTGACTTGAATAATGTGTTTATGAATTGTTCAAGTTATTCAACATTTTGCTTAGAACAGCGTATAAAAAGATATATAACTGACTTATTCATGGGAAAATATTTCGAATTAATACCATACGCACGACAAAAGCCGTCATTTCGTAACATTCGTGTCTGACAATACGCGTACCTATTCTACTTGCAGCAAATCCGCTCGCGGCCGTGTGTGCCAGCGTGTTCACTCGCAATTACTCAACGTTGAATTCTTCCATTCTCTCTCATTCGTTTCTCTCATCCATTCACAAATACATACTATATAGACAGCATTGTTATTGTCTTCCATTACCGTCGTCATCGGCGCAGGAGAAAAACAAAACGTAAACGCGATTTGTGTGTCTATGTCTACCGGCGGACTACTTCCCTTGGGAGACGTGCGAGTGAGGGTTCGATATATAGCTTCATTAAACAGAAAACAAGTTTCACACTACTAAAAATAATTCACGGAGAGAGAAAGGTAATAAAAAAAAAGATAATCGACGTACATACGTAAGTATTATACGAAAATAGACGTGTCTCTCGGGCTATTTTTGAGATGCATTATTTTCCGATATCTTTGAGAATCGATTTTTATCGCGCGTTCAACGCGGAATTTCTTTTTTTAACGCAGCTTACGATCATACTACAGAGTATTGGATTTTATTCTTTTTAACGGTGCGAGTCGAACGAGGATCGTTTTCTTGTTTGATCGCGTCATGATTTGACGTGATGTTACTACCTGGATTGAGCTTTATGAAAGTGCGAATGTGTCGGGGTTTGAAAGTGATCGTGACGACGATGTAAGGAAAATATTGCAGTGTAAAATAAAGTTTCTTTTTTGGTTTACAATGAATAATTAATTATAAAGATGAAGCTGACAGGCCGAATTTCTGATAGATTCGGAAGGTTTTGTATTCCTAATTTTCATGGAGACTTTGTCGACTCATAATTTCGGAACGCAAAGGAAAATTTCAACGAAACTTGGCGTTTTGACATTAAATAGTGTCAAAATTCATTAGAAACTCGAAACCTCGAGAGAGTGGCAATCTTCGAAGAGCACCAAAAGACCCATTTGGTGCTTACTGTCAATGCTTGTAAAATACAAACACAAATTATTTTTTCAATCAAACTGTACTGTACCCTCATTATCCAGGTATGAGAAAACAAGTCGTTTAAGCATTGACATTTGGTGGACATACGCGTTAAAACATCGATAATACATGTATTATTCACCAAGCCATAAGTCTGTCAGTGACCTCTATAGGCTGCGCCGAGTCTGTTAGAAATTCGTTCTATCAGCTTTAGCTTTATCACTTGAATTTACTTTTTAGAGCAGATAATAATTTACACAAATGAAAATTTATACATGAAGGTGAATTTTTCGCACAAGCGATCAGACAGTATATAATATTTCATGTCAACAAAAGTAATAAATTTATACGATAACAAACGAGCAAATTAAAAAAAATACGAATCAGTTCTTACGTAAGTATTAAACAAGTCAAAAACTCCGAAAAAAAATTCTATTGACTGCTGAAATCATTGAGATTTATCGAGGGCTTCATTCGAAGTCAAGATGCGTGCGGTTGTTTGACATCTCACGTCGTCCTGTAAGACTGATTTTCCAAACTGGCAGATAAAAGGGAAATACATAGGAAGACATCAGTCAAGCTAGATAAGATTAGCCATAATTTTCGTCTCTCTTTCTCTCTCTCTCTCTCTCTCTCTTTCTCACTAGAAGTGACAAATGACGCCTATAAAGTTTAGCCGAGGGTGTGAGAAAGATGAACGAATGCTTATAACCAACGCCAACGTTTACGTATACGTGTGCGTAAGGGTACAAACAAAGAATAACCTTACCGACAAAAGTTTCGGCGGTAAATAACCCTTGATAAACGACTCATCTACGCGAGCACGAAAGAAAATTATTATCGAATATAGGACTGAATTTCAGATTTATCGTTACACTTATTCACCTCTGATGAGTTATACATATCGAACGAAGTTTGCTTGGTTGGTAAACAAAACACACGTTCAAAACAACATATACGTCATGTGTTTCATTCTCGAACGTCTCTGCGGAACAAAGTTGCTCGAGAGTTAGTTAGTGGATAAAATAACCGACACAAACTCGCGGGCGTTTAGCAACATACCATGTGTTGAACCTAGTTGGCAAGTTATACGATGGGAAAGAGAAGCGCACGTGTGTATGTATATAAATTCACGTGTATGCATGTATATGACGATATCCTTAAAAAAACACACTTTTCTGGGGTCTAGAATGGAAAAATTTTTTTTTTAATGCTAAGGCTTCCGAACCTTTTTCCTCTTCTTTTTGAAGGTATATAGTGTCGGAAAATGCTCGTGAACATTAGAATAGTCCTCGGGAACTATATTTTTTCAGCATTTTCCCCATTTTCATAACAAACTAAAAATGTAATTATTTTGCAATTTT
>JAWWMK010015252.1:0-21232 GCA_035047105.1 Galeopsomyia nigrocyanea
TTGTTTCATCAAAAAATAATCATGGAGCAAAGGGTCGCCTGTTTTCACATGCATTTGTATATCTATATACATGTCCGGGGGGCCTTAATGAAGTTCATTTTCTTTTTATAATATGAAATGTCGATGTAAATTTAAAATCTTATATCGTCCTAAACTACGGACCCTCGTTCAAAGTTTCGTGGTAAGGTCATTTTCTGAGTTATCTGCATTCTCATATGAAACTCATGATCACCGAGAAGTAAGCATGAGCGACATCTATTTTCAAATCCAGCGACTGCCTTATTGGGATTATTGATTTATAATTCAAATTGCTAGTACAGAACTTAACATGTCATTTTAACCTTTAAAAAAATAGGAGTTGCTATAGCTCTACATGATTATTTCACAATTGAAAATGAGGACTTGAAACTTCTCGAATTTTTTATTTTCGTGGTTACAAAATTTTCTTGAAATTTCTAGATAAAGACTACTATATATGAAGATGTTACCATCATATACATACAATCAAGTTCCGATGATGATATTCAATGGTTGGTTACTCATTCAAAAAATTTCCAGCCACATAATTTAAGATACTAAACTTGTAGGTTTACGAAGTCCATTCGCATAATGAGCCGTAGTAATATGTACAGTAGTCCTGTTGGCGTGCTTCCGAATAACGGATTGAAGATATCATCGCGCGACATTTGCATTTATAAACAACGTTAGTTTAACTCAACGACAATAATATGTCTCCTTACTCATCAGAGATAAATGCATGTCACAAAATTGCACTCATTGTGTAACGTGTAATTAAGTTATGTATCATTTTTCAAAACACTTTTTTCATAAATCATGAAATTTTTAAAAAAATTATTCAACATATCCGCGACTTTCAATTATTTTCTTCATACACAACTCAAAACCTATAACCTCGCGTAAGATTGTGAAACGAGCGAAGTGGTATATAATCACGCGAAAAATGAGTGATCATCTGATTAGCCGTGCCTCGACTCCGCAAACGTCATCGTGTCAGCGTGGACAGAGAATCAGGCGGTTCTTCGTACCTCTGCTAAGCTTGGCTCGCGATTTGATGATGCTGTCAATGAAAGTCACGCTCGCCGTGATCGTTGCTTCCATAAGACTTGTCGTGCCTCCGTCGAAGAAACGACTGCTTGGAGAGACGGTTTTAGTAAGAACTTTTGTTGTTGTTGATATGATGGATATTTTTCGTGTTTTTTATTGTATGAAATCAGCATTGAGCTTTGATTTTATGGTGCGAATGTGAGCTGATTATTTTTTTTGGATAGTAAATAAAGGTTATTTTACACTTAACTTTTGAGAATGTTGCTTATAGAAAGCTTTGACAAATAAAATGATGAAGTCGAGACAAAAAAAAATTATGCAACACCTTGCTGACAACACTTTGCTTGACATCTTTAAACAACTGAATCGAATAACACAAGGAATCAGTAAATCAATTGTTATATTTGAGAATTATAATTTTTACCACATTTATATAATACTGCTGTTGACTGTCGCAAAGCTTTCATTTCAAATGCGAACAAACTCCATTAGTAGAACAGATATATCGATGATTCAATATCACGACTACCAACCAATCTAAAAATAAACTTTTATCTGGAATGAAAACTCCAATCTACATCCAATTAAAAGAAATGTAACGACGCAGTCAAATTGATTTTAAAAAAAACCATCAATTTATTCAATCGGACAGACAAGCAATTTGCTCGTCCAATCAATTTCCGTGCAAATGTATACGCACAAAGAGAGAGAGATAAATGTCGGAGATGAGTTCGAAGCAGAGATTGCTTCTCTCTCTCATCTCGATCGCCTTAATGAAAGGATCAAATCGCTCTTTGAATATCAACAGATCACAGGTGCAGGCCATGGAATTGGACGTGAGCTTGCAGTGCAATTGGCAGCCCTCGGCTGCATTGTCGTCTGCTGGGATTGCGACGCTGACGCCAATCGAGAGACCATGAGTTTTATTGCCAGAGACGGTGGCGAGGTAGGTATTGTAAAATTATTGCGTTGAAATTGATTTTGATGTTTCACAAGATAACATCGTCGCATTTTACGAGTAAAATTTTTATTCTATAAAATATTTATTTGTTGTCATTATCAGTCAAAAAAAAAATCAATTAAAATTTACCAAATGCTGAAAATCTTCGTGCTTTAACTCATTGTCAGAGTAAGTTTATTTATAATGGTGAGCCTCTTTCAAGTCGTGAATTTATAATCCTTTCAACGTGGATTTTATTTTAGTCCAACTCTCGTTAAATCGAACCTAATTTCCATTCTTGTCACTATTACATAATCAACCATATTCGACGATATTGAACTTGAGAGCGAATTCTCAGACTCATCCAATTTTATCATCTCCTCATATAATTAGCATACATATTTATCGAACATGCATTACGTTTTACATATCCCCAATTTTTTTGTTGAAAAAGGCGCATGGATTTATGGTAGACGTGTCCAAGCGCGGTATGGTTCGAGAAGCTGCACAACTGATGAAACAAGCCGGTATACCAGAAGTTAGCATTCTGATCAACAACGCGGCGATATTGATGCACAAACCTTTTCTCGAGCACAAGGATGACGATATAGAGAAGATTTTTCACGTCAACGTATTGTCGCAGTTCTGGGTATTTATTACTTCTTTTTTTTTTTTGCTTTCTATTGTCTCGGTATTACTAACATCTTTTAAGCGTAATACTAATAGCGTGGGACATCCAAAGCTCTTTATCTTTTATTTCAGTCTCGCGTCATCAATATATTCGATAATAAACTCATCACTTCCATATAATGGAAACGCAAAAAAAAAACAAGCCTATGTATTATCTCACAGAATTCTTTTCGTTCTCATAAGTCATAATGTCGTTAAGTCTTTTTTTATGTAGACGCTACAGACATTTTTACCAACAATGCTGCACAACAATAAAGGCCACATTGTGTCGATGAGCAGTATGTGTGGCTTCTACGGAGTGGCGTACAAAGTTCCTTATTGTTCTTCGAAGTTCGCACTGAAAGGTTAATTACGTAATCTTTAGAAAATACATTTCCTTCTAAATTAAAAATATAATTTCGTGTAGGTTTGATGGAAGGTCTTTACGAAGAACTTCGAGTGACGTCAAAAGGTTCGAATTTACGTTTCACGACTGTTTATCCGTTTTACGTCGACACAGGTCTCGCCAAAGATCCAAAATACAGGTACAATTAATTGTCGTTCATCGTTCGTATTGACTATTCGAATAATAAAAAGTAGATTTTTTTTAGGTTTCCGTACTTATTCAGCGCGGTACCGACGAAACATGCCGCGTCGGAAGTCATACGTGCGATTCAGAGGAACTACGAAGAATGCTCCATTCCTCGATGTCTGTTTTATTTGAATGCTGTCAACAGGTACATAGTTTATTATATCGATTCTCTTGAATACTTTGTGTTTTTGACGTACTTATTTTGCGAATTTTAGAATTTTACCTGCTAAGGCCATGCGACTTGTACTCGACTTTTTGGGTAATGTAAAGAGATAATAATTATTGTAAGAGAAGTTGCATAATAACTTGAGAGCTTTTATTTGTGATATACGATATTTTTTCATTATTGATGAAAGTTATAACTAGCTTGCGAATAAAAATGATTTGTAGACCGACACTTGCAAATCAAGGCGTGCATGCATTAAAAAGCAATCATCTGTGATTAAGTCCAATTTTTCCAAGAAGTTTATAAACGTTTGTAATTGTTATCGCGAAGCTATAAATGCAGATGAGATTGAAGTAAATCGCAAACTGGTTTTATGCATGCTCATAAAAGTTTTTTTTTTTCAATAAATGATGAATGTTTTTGTTGCTAATGTGGGAGTATAAAGAAATAAACGACTGTTTTGACATAAGTGTATGAATTAGATGATGTGTTGATCATTAAAATATGAATTGTATGTCATCAACGTCACAATAAAAGATATGATTTTTAATACAAAATGATAATATGACATTTCAATTCAGATTTTAATATCTCATTGATTTTTCAAAATCAATCATCATTTTAATATAACAGTTTAGACAACTCATGTTCATATAATAATTGGACTGATATGTCAACGATCAATTATACAAGCTTGTACTGCGAAAATTCAAATTATACGCCTGTTGACGGATGAAGTTTATAATTTCCATCGAAAAGCCGGCAGTCATTAGCAAACCTAATGTATCAAATCGCAACGACAGCAACTTGAATTTTAAATTGAACTTCAGTTAGAAGTTCATTAATCACGTAGCATCAAAAATACATCAAAATGATTGACATAATTATCATTTCAAAACGATCTATCCTAAATACGGAAGACTTTGGCTGTGATTTAACAATTCTGATCGAAGACTTCCTAGAAAGTCGATGGCGTGCAGTGCACACACAAGAACAAAGGAGGCAATCGTAGAGGTGCGGTAATAACGTCAAAAGTTAAGTAACCATAGTCTGCGGGTACACGTATTGGGTTCGTTGAAGCGTAATTGCTGGCAACGATTCGGTTCTTACAGGCGCGAAGGCTATTACGTGTCGTGTATTAGTCGACTGAAAAATTAAGCTGTCTCGACGTTATTATAATGAAAAAAAAAATTCGTATTGGAAGTTATTAAGATTTACGTCGTCGAGTACATGAAATACCGTTGCGAATGATTTTTTTCTTCTTTCTTTTTGTAATTATACTAATAACAAGGTCTTCGTTTCGATTGGGAAATTATGTATTCCTTTTGATATTGAATGTGAAGAAAATCTTCTGAGAATCGATAAAAAAAATTAATTTCGAAATGAAATTTAGAAATAGAATATCAACTATGTCGTGTTATAAATGCCAACAGTACAATTTTCCGGGATGCTTTTTTACGCGAGACGTGTTTGATTTGTAACGTGTATTTTTTTATCTAGATTTATGCGAATGAAATTGAAGTTACGCGTGACAAGTGGTAGCTTCGAGGAAGAAAAAGTTAATTACGTGTATACTTTTGCTAGAAAGAAACTACCTATTACATACGTGATGAAATACAAAGTAAAAATTAAGTAGCCAATGGCTCCTAATTAACATGAATCAAAATTTCTCGTTTGCAAAATTTCCGCTTTAAAAATTTTCTCGCATTTCATTTTTTTTTAACGGTAATATATTTTAATTTCCGAAGTAAATAAGTTCTTAAAACGTGTTTTATAACAAAAAAAAATTCTTATAAAATTGATGGTAATTTAGTCATGAAGAAACGTCGCAGGAAGTTCTGGCATACTTAGCCGCTCGGCTGATGACAAAAATCTGACAGACGACATAGACGTAATTAGTGCGTTACCTCGTTAATACGATGCTCAAAGTATATACACGCGATTTGATATCTATAATCAAGTGCCAGTTGAGTGAGAGATCGGTGTTTTGTAAAATCATGAAATTTTCCTGAAATGCGCACGGAGTTAAAAAAAACATATATCGTAGCCTATTGTGATACTTGTTGCGTGGTTTGAAGAAACAAAACAAAAATATTTTTCAAAGAAAGTCCTTGAATTTGAATTTCACTTTTCCGCGTCGAGTCAAAAGACATTCTATAGCTTTTTTTTATTGTTTGGCGCATTCGCGAATAACATATTCACGAACGTTTTATCCCTACTTACTTTATAACACAATTTTGAAACACGTGGGATCATAATGACTTAAAATCGCCATGTGCGATAAAAGGAGTGTCACACACGTTTATATGTACAAACGAACGTTTGCAGAAGATGAATCAACCCATCTTGATAGGCTATTTAGGATTTTTTTATTAGAACATTAAAAACCACGAAAATAATGACTGTTTCTGCTAATTTATTATTTGCCTCTTCCCAATAAAGCAGAAGAATATAATACGTTGAACGTTTTGTCGTAAAAAATAACGCACTAACAAAGATTAGATCCAAGAAAGAATCCCTTACAGCTTTGAAAAGTTAAAAAAATAGAACAATAAAATTTTAAAAGATGTATAATTATATGTATCGACAATACGAAACATTGATCAAGATCGTCTAGACGAGTTGCCACCTCGGCCTTGAACCTGAAATCCTCATCCGCGAGTTCAGTGCACTGCGCACCTCTCTCTTTTTCCTTCATTGCAGCTGGACTCCTTTGAATTCTCGTTTCGTCACGTAGTCACGATGCGAATGATGCGAGCGAGGGTGCGAATGCAATTTAGTTGTGGTCAGGCATTTCAAATTGGAGTGACGTTTGTTCGTAAATTGGCGTGACAGTTAGATAGTTATTATTTTTTTCGTAATAGTGAATTCAAATCAAAATGAAGTATTTCTCGGCCAACGAAATATTTTTCCCATAGTAAATTAAAATAAAGGTCCAATAGTAACAATCGAAGCTATTACTTAAATGTTAGTACTTTTTAAAAAGTATAAGCAAACTGTTAACTAGTTCATTTGTCAAATGAGCAAGTCACATTTATTTCTTTGGTAGCCTGCAGTAACAACACTCGCAAAAAATTCAAAGCTTAAAGTCACGATTTATCATTCTTACGTCACGTTGAATCGCAGGTCTGCTGAGAAAGTGATCTAACTAACTCAACCGTTTTAATTCTATAAAAATCTCCTTCCTATCTACGCTATCACTATAGTGAACTATATATAGTTTTATTGAAAAATTCAAAATCTCTGTCTTTACAACCACAGCAGAAACCTAAAATAAACTACGACCATTATACCAGATATTGGCCTTTGTTTGGCGCGAACCGGTTTACATTTATACTACACAGTTGAATTTTCCTCATCTCGTCCTACGAAAGCACTCGGCGAAACGTGCATAACCGTAGTATATATACCAAGCCAAAAGTTCGAGCTTAACTCGGGAGGATCTAGCCTTGGACGCGTAATGTGGGAAAGCATATGTAATTAAATTTCATGTCGAGAGCTAATTGTAAGACTTTTTAAGCTTTTCTTTGAAAACTCTACTGGTTCGTGCTATTATGAGTAATGTTATTTTTGGAAATTTAATGAGTTATATTTTTAACTTTTTTTCTGTTATAATGAAACTTGACGAGTAATGTACTGTTAAATAAACGAGTTTTCTTTTTCGAATTATATAGTTGGTTGTTTTGACTGATAAATTAATTACTTGTTTAATTAAAATTTATTATACACTAGGAGCTAAATAAAATAAAAGTATCCAAAGCTACCTCATTTGCAATTTCAATCACATCACAATTAACCATCATGTAACTCTTCTCGAAGTTTACTAACTAACTAAACAGAATTTCAATCGCATATAGGTAGTTAGTCATTTTCGATGACACGTAACTCTTACTCGTTAATAACTAGTTAAACCGAATTCAATTACAATTGTAGTCAATAATTTTCGATGACACCACTAATAAAAAAAATGCTATACCCTATAGCTGATATTTTGCACGTCCGCCTGAAAATGTCGTGATATCCTTGTCTCCGTCATCCCGCCAAAAAGTCATGTTAAGGATTAAAAGGCAAAAAAAAAACCACAAAAAAAAAAGTGAACACCTCTCTCTTCTCTCTCTCGCTCTCTGCCTCGAGAGATGTACTTACCTACGCTCACGAGCCTCGCTAAAGCCACAGTCGTTGCCCGAGAGTGAAACCCGTTCGAACGCTAGTCACTCACTTCAGTGCTACTCGCGTGTTCGGATGGACGCACACTTGTGAATGGGAATTGTGATAACGAGGATATGTCGATGAGACGAGTGATCTTTTCGTGAAGGTTGAGCATACAAGTGATTTTTTTTCCCTCTTCGAGAAGGTGGAGATCGGAATTGTGAAATATACTGTTGTGATTTTGGGGATTGCTTACATGATTGATTCGTTGAACTTTGAGAGATAAGTGGTTAGAAGGATGATGGAGGTGAGTACAGTGAGGATTTTTTTTTCGTTTTTTTTGGCCTGAAATAGGATTTTAAAGTTTTTGTTCGATTTGTAAAATATTAAAAAAAGGAAATATTGCTAAAAAAATCTTGTTTTGAAGTAGTAATGAAAAAAAGTATTTATCAGAAATGTCTTTGATTATTATTTTTTTGCTTGAATATCATTCACTTACCTAAAATACCGGAATGATTTTATTTACGTATAAATGTAGATTGACTGTTGAAAAAAAAAGATGGTTAAACATCAATCATTAGAAAATATTAACCCAGTTCTAGAAAAATTGCAACTAAAAAAAAATTAATTGATCCACTGTAATTGCTTTCTTCTATTTACATAATCACTGTAAATTATAAAAAAGAATCATTTTAAAGTACGTCAATCGTATTAATTTTCAACTGAAGTTCAAGTAAATACCTATTTCAGCTATTACGCATTCTCAAAGTTTTTTGAAAATTAAACGTGAACTAATTCAATTCTGTAAAACATAAGAAAAATGCAATTTTTTTTACTATATACATACAGCTCGACCTGTCGACTATAGACTTTGATACATTATTATCGCAGTCTAAAATAAAAAATACTATTTAAATGTGTTTTATATCTCAGCGTTTTAAATTAACGTGAACCTAGTGGAAAGGCATGTCACGATCAGTAATGGCTTTTCCGGGTTGCGATAACTTTGGCTTTCTTTCGCAAGTGTGTATTATACAGTCATTGGGACCCCGAAACACTGACATCGAATAAATAAATAAAACATGTAGAACCAAAACTTGAAAAGCATGAATCAAATCTTATAATATCAGCTCCTTATTAGAGGCTTACATTTCAAGCCAGGCGTGTTGTATTGACAAAAATCTCTTTTTTTTTCATATTTCATAAAAACTTTTCTTGTGCCTATTTAAGCTCGTCGGATGATTATGATACTTCTGCAAGAAAAAAAAAAAGAAAAAAAATGCAAATATCCATCTCTCGTTAAGAGTAAAAAAAAGATTTCTACTTAGGTATTCCACGCAAACCCGTACGTCAAACACGAGCGCGTAATTTTCCAACGTATTTCGTATTTGCGCGCACGCTCGACAACGGCAATGGATATTCAGGACGAATTACTTGAACTTGTCAAAGATCAGCGACGACGTTGTATTCTTTGGTGTCGAAATGGGAAAGAAAAAAAAGGATAATCTTCGCATGCATAATGTTAGGATAAATTCTATTATTTTGAGTTTGCATGTTGTCGCTTTAGGATTTACATTTGAGGATATTTTTTCTCAATGATTCTAGTTTAGCGGGATAGCAAAAGTTAATATTAGCAGGAGTTTCTTCGCTTTGCGGCTCTGCATCGCGGAAACAATTTGAGCGTTTCTGTGAGTAAATAAATTGATTTAATATTATTTAATTATATAAAAGCATGCAAAGTGAGGAAAAAAACGAGATAAGAATTGAGATCCGTCGTTTTGTTATTTAGCGGTTATTTCAACACTGGACTTTCTATTTTTAAATGTTTGCACAACTGTCCAAATACGTGCAAAGATGACATGAGAATTATTTTAAGATAATATCTCCGTGAGAATTGCAATGGTAACGGGCGTAGAAATAATTATTTATATAGAAAATACTTTTTTTTTAATTTAGTTTATTAATTCAACCGACAATGATAAATTCCATGTCAAGTCTGCAAGTTATATTTTATTATATACGTTTTTATATCTGTGGATCGTCGTCGTTATAAAAAAAAGTAGGGTTTTTAACCGACATATTCGATGAGATTTATATATGACACAGGATGCACTCATATCCTCAAAAATTACATTTTCATTTTGAGTTGAATGGTTTAATTACCCTTCTATAAAAAAAAAAGATTCGATAAAATTCACGTATATAATTTGAAACTAGGAAGCGTAAAAATATATACGAAGAAATTTTGACTACTTGACCCAAAAAAAAGAATCCATAATTAGCCATTAATTAATATGTAGGTTCTCTCCAGGGCGTATCACAATTTCACTGATTCCCGTTATCTTTTGTTTTCGTCAGTTTTCGAAAAATTTCAAAGCAAAAATTATTCAACAAAAACGATGCAAAACGAAAATGATTTTATCCTTTTACTGTTCAATTATGTAATCTTAATCAACATCAAACCTACAAATTTACACTGATTTATTACTATCAGGCAAGCCATATCACGAACCAACTTTACTATACTTGGAAACACGATGAATTTACTTCGAGCCATAAAATTCAATTAAAAGTCATACCTCAGATGAATTTCTCAAGCTTCTCTCAAGATTCATTGGCTTTTCGCCATTCTGATATGCAAGTTACTCTGCGCTAACTTGGGTACCGCGATGAAAATTACACGCGAATTTTTCAATTGCGTCATAGCTGTTGATAAGGATAGTGCATTTATTTTGCGGTTCGGTAATACTCGTTAGTGTCTGACGAAAGATACACTAAAACACCAAATACTCGTTAAGAAGATGTCGAAGCTATTGCATTTCGACGAGAAAAAGTTGCAGAGTTCGTCGTTAAAAATCAGCGTGTCAAAAGGTATAATGATGGCGCGAAAAAGACGCTAATGAGTTGTGGCATTATTTATAGTATCGAACAATATCCGCAATGCAGTTCTGCATTGATTGATTGCTACGATTGAAAAATAGGATTATCTAATGATTTTTTTGCAGATTTTTCTTTTCAATGAAAATATTGTTGTTTATTGAAAAGTGGGAAGTTGCGCATTGATTAATCGTCATGCTTTGCGTATTCTTTGGAGTGAAAATATTTTTGTTTGCATTCACATTCATCAGTCACTTTTTTATTCGCAATAATTTTGCGTTTCCTTGAAAAATTGTTGATAAAATACTCAAGTACAATGAACCGCTCCGAAAAAAAAAAATTACTCAATATTTTTATAATTCATAATCCAGAATAAAATAAAGGTCGAATAGAATGATATCTATCGAGCTTGTCAATGCCAAAGAGAAAAAAAATAAAAAAACCCGTTACATCAGTAAAAGGCCGAAATTTCGCCAGAAAAAATAAAATTTCCGTTATATCCAAACGTCCCAAAACGATTTTAAATTTCGTCTCCTTTCGCCAACTGCAAAACTGGTTTGTCCGAATTTTAAAATCCTGTTACCCTATTGGAAATCATCGAGATAGAGATGTACGACACAACTCGATAGTTTCTAGGTGCACGCGCACACACGCACACACACACACACACGAGAAGTTCACCTTGACGCAAGAACGCACAGCTGGCTCGCGGCAAGTTCACGATCAAGTACTTTTTTACAGCGGACGCGGGATTCCCTTTCGACTATCGAGTTCGCCTTCGAGAGATTTATCGAGCGTTGAGCCATGCTGATCGATGTTTACATTCACCAATTCATTTCCATAATCCATTGATGAAATTATACTCTATTGACTCTTGACACTGACGTTTTGGTAAACGAAATCATCACAGAACAGCGAAAATATCGTAAAGGATAAATTTTTATTTTTATGATTATTTTCTTGTAAGCCTGCCAAATTATATGACCGCAAAGGTTTTAATCAACACCATTTTATCAGCTGAGCGGAAAATTTCATTAAATTGCTAGTTCTGATAGTGTATTTCCTATCCGTTCAGGGTCGGTCATCTAGAAACTTCCGATCTTCAAGGTTCTGAGGTAAACGACACAGCAACCTGTTGCCCTACAGAGCTAAAAAGTCATAATCTCTGCAGCGCGAAAACGAAGACATTTCTTGTGAATAGATAGCGTACCGTAATTTTTGCGGTACTACTGGTTTTACCTTAATATTAAATAGGTCATATAACATCGACCTACTAAAGAAAAAATTTTATATTTAATTTTAAATATTTCACCAAATAATATTCAGAAAAATTTAACTGGCGTTCAAAATTTCATTACCATTATTAATGTTTTAACACTCACTCGACACGGATCATTAAACAGCGCTCTATTTCAAGTGTCTTATAAGAATTTGAAATAGAATATTCGAACCACCTGTCAAATACATAACGCCTCTGTATTTCCAATCGAATAAATTTTCTCATTTTTCCCGACACTTATTACCTGTATCATTCGTAATTCGAAACCACTCGAATAATATACATTTTTCACAGCAGATATATAGAAAACGAAAAGTGAAAAGTCGTTCGAATGATTAGTCGCACTCTGACACCTCACGATGGGTCCAAACACGAGAAGTTATGTAACCGCAGGTCGTGTACTAGGAAATGCAATAACAATTTGAACTTTCTCTGCTATGTGACGATGCCATTTCTCTCTTTTTTTTTCCTCATGTGTGTACTTTTTAAAAAAGACGTGAAATTCCACGTCTGTACGAAATTTATTACAATTCACAAGAAGTAAAAGTATGCCTTGGAACATAAAGTTTTTTTACAGTAAACTCTATCTATAATAATAATCTCAAGCTCTTTTTCATCTAATTGAACATTCCACTTCTCTCTTTTTACCCTCATTACCAATCTACTGCACTCAGCTTTTTACATATCCACAGCCAATTTATCATTCCAACAGGCTCGTGTTTCTTACACATATCCAACGAACTGCAGCGAATGGGCCAAATCTATAACGCATGTGTGCGCACACTTTCATTGTGCACTGTACGAAACTTAATGGCGCTCGCACGCGCGATATCGTTGTTGCGAGTGAACAACAGAATCGCATCGTTATCCTTACGTCAGTCTAGATAATCGCTGTGTTATTTCACCGGTAAGTAACTGCGGTTGATGATTTGCAGTTTCGTCTCTTTTTTTTTATAGTTGATTACCTAGAAGTGTAAGGTGTGTTATCATGTGTAAGTGGGATATTGACTATTAGTTTTTTTTTCGAATTTCCATACGTCAATCTCAATTCGTTGAATCGTTAAAACTTATTTTGACTTTATAGAAGAATAACATCAGATTCAAAGATTCCATTGTTATTTTTCGAAAAGACTTAAATCACTGTGAATCATTAGCTTCTAAAGACGTCATCCCGATGTAACTCATTGTGGTAGTGAGATAATTCCGAAGTCAATATCGCTTCCGAACCTTGACGAAAAGAAAACGTGTGTTGTAAGATAGGAATCATTTCCGGAAATAATTCTATGTATGTGATGCTTTCATCACGTCAAATATTTCCAATTGTTTATGATGGTGATATTCAAAGGGAAGGAGTTCATCAAACGATCGCGCGTTGCCTCGACCTTCCCTGAAGCATCGTTTGTATGATTTTTAAAGCGATGACGTAAAGTGTATGTACGTGACTTTTCAATCTTGAACTTTGCTTCCGATTTTTATATTTCATTTTAATAGGAAATCCTTGTCGGTAAGAATGAAGATTTCCTATATACTTTTAATTTATGGTTGTGTTCTCGATGGTAATACAGCCTCGTTTTCAATTGATCAAAATACAAGGTAAACATTTTAAATTACTTTTTTCTAGTTTCATTACACCGACCGAACTTTAATATTCAACTCGAAAATATTCTTTAAGACGTTCGTTAGAAAGAAATAGAAGTTATCAAGGTCCACGTAGCCCAATTCAATGGTTTATTGTGTGTATAGGATATCTATTCAAGTAAGACATTCGATAGAAAGATTCGACGCCCAAGGTCTTCGATTGTTCATGGCGAACCATTAGTATAATACGCAAATAGATACCGTGCGAACCATTAGTATAATATGCAAATAGATACCGTAAAACTAAACGTGAATTTTAATTAAATTTATTACATACCGAAAAGCTCTAAACAAATCGTTAACTTTAATTAGTCGCTCGACACACGTTTTAACTTGCTCCGAAATAAACAAAATTTTCCATCTACGTGTCTCTATTGAAGCACTTTCTCGCGTTTGTTTTCTCGAATGCGCGCGCGGTTTTAATGGAGTAGTGGTCCGGTAATCTCACGCGAACATTCAAATGGGACCCCATTGTGAAATATCGGTTACGTGTCGGTAAAAGCAGTGATTGCGCAATCGCGTTTATTAAAATTATACGCTCAATTTCATGGTAAATAACAAATGTCTTTAAAATTGATAAAAATAAAGGAAAGGTGGTCGATGATATATTAAACATTCGTGGTAGATGGATATGGTTAATTAACTTACTTTACTCCACAGCCTCGCTGCAAAACTTGTTTATCTTACTTAAGAGATCTAATCGCGCGCACAGACTTGACGAAAGTCCGCAAGGCATGCGAAACACAAAAAAAAAGTTCAGCTGTTGAAAAATGTAACAATAGCACTGGAACGTTATCCGAGCTCGACGAATGACTCGCTTTTTTGCATGGGTGCAATTAGTTATGGAATGGTATTAAATGATCATCTACTGATGCAATGAAATTGAGATAAAAAAAACGTGATTGTTTGATAAAAGAAATATAGATTAGAATTCATGCTGTAAAAAAATTGATAGTTTCGTGACATTTTATCCTGTGTCACTTTAAGTATATAACGCGTATGTTTAAAAAAAACTTACTCTTGTTCAGTGTTGATACGCGGTTTTAAAGAGAATCATCCATCACGATCTTTGACCACACTCGTCAGTTTCATTTATAAGGTGTATTTATTTGAAGTCAAAGAGAGATGAAAAATGCAGCGACTCAGATAAAGTCATATAAATTTAAACAATCCAACCATATAATTCGCGCAAAACCTCCTTTCCACACGTCAGTTTGGAAATATAGCAACAATAACTTTCGCGAATTTGTAACCCCACGATTAATCGTACCGGCTCGCTTTTTTTTTCTCTTCGTCAAATGACTAACACTTGTTCGGCAACTTTCCCGCGGGCGCGCGCAAACTTCCTCATCTCGCATATCATTAAATCTTGTGACTGCAAGTGAACTCTATAATATTCCAAAGTCTGGCCTAATGAATTTCGTTGTAATGAGAACCGGGTTGACAACCGTAGTTTTAATATTGCTGGGGTTTCGTAAACGATACATAATGAATTTATTAAACTGTTGGAAATGTACGTGTACTCATGAAGATTGGAATTGAATTTAATGATTGAAGAGATTCTATAAATTATGTAAGTAAAAAAAAAAAATTTTTTTTTTGTACGTTACGACTGTGTGCAATTTTTTTCCTAGACAGAAAATAATTCAAATTATAATTGTCATTCTGTCGAGCTTACGAGTGCATTATTAAAGAAAACTCGTTTGTTCGCTTTGTGTCGTATCGAAATTTGAATTTCGTAAACAACTAAGCTTATTTTAGCGTCGATGAATAATATACAATCTCTCAAGCGATTATTCACCTCACTGATAATATAATAGGATAAATACCGCAGAAAACGTATGCAATTCGCGGATATAAGACGAAAAAAAAATTAAGTATATAATAGCCGAAACGAAGAAATACCGGTTGTATAACAACGAGAAGCCGGGTCTGTGCGTTTGTTATTTTTTTTTCTATTACATAAAGTCAGCCGGAGCGCGCGTGTGAAGAAAGGTCGCCGACACCTGCACCCACGTGCGCGCGTCAATTTGTCTGCGCGCAGCATATTTGACGAAATCCTTAAAGAAAACACACTTTTCTGGGGTCTAGAATGGAAAAAATTTTTTTTAATGCTAAGGCTTCCGGACTTTTTTTCTCTTCTTTTTGAAGGTATATAGTGTCGGAAAATGCTCGTGAACATTGGAAAAGTCCTCGGGAACTACATTTGTTTACCATTTTTCCGATATTAATAACAAACTAAAAATGTAATTATTTTGCAATTTTTTTGATAACTCGTCACCGGATAATTATTTTTGAATGAAACTTTTTTCCACGTAAAGGACTTCTTTTTTGCTATCATTTTGATTGGTCCAAAATATTTTTAGCGGTAAAAGCCAAGAAATCAATATTTGAAGAAATGCCGTTTTTTTGCCTATTTTCTGTAAGATTTGATTCTTGAAGATTTGCCCATTTGATTATGATGGGAAAATGCCGAAAAAGTAGTTCCTGCAGACTTTTCCAATGTTCACGAGCATTTTCCGACACTATATATCTTCAAAAGGAAGAGGAAAAAGGTCTGGAAGCCTTAGCATCAAAAAAATTTTTTGCCATTCTAGACCCCACATAAGCGTGTTTTTTTTTTAAGGATTTCGTCATATATGCTCTGAAAAATTTCAAAATCAATGCGAGCGCTAATTTCGAACCGTCAAATTTTTGAACGACGTGGTTGGAATGCTATACGTGATTTGTTGAATTTGTTGGGTCGTGAGAGTGTTATGGTTTGAAATGTAAAAGAATATAAATTTTAATGGAAATGCAATATTGATTTTTTGAGTGGAATAAAATTTAAATTGTATGTATTAGACGAGATTTATTTGTTGATATATAAAAAAAAAATTTTCAGTTTGTTTCTTGTCGCCATTAGTAATGCATTTTTTAAATAAATTTTAGCTAATTTGAATTTTCAGTTCGACTGTTTTAATTGTACATACATAATAAATTATTCCATATGTACACCTAATTGACGGTAGAGTGTCACCGAGTATTACAAAATTATTATATCATTTAAGAACGATATGTATCCAGAAAAATATATATGCAAAATAATATCAGTAATAGATGCCGATAGATATACACCTTTATACACTTGCAAATAGAAAGTTTATTGAAACGCGCACCGACGCATGAAAAAAAAAAGTAGCAATGAGAATCATTAACATTCATATTCCCGAGCTCCGAGTCCCACCTGCCATACTCCATCAAAGCCACTAAAATTAATCAACCAAAAAAAGCGATAAGCATCAGCGCGCACTTGAAAATTTTATTTGCAATTCCAGCAGTATAGTATATACGTTTTAGGTCATATTTACCGGTTTAACGCGAAGTCATCGAGCTTCCATTATATAACTTTTCACGTCAATCGCAACGCACGTATCTGTGCGTTGAGCAACGCCAATGTATGTACTGGAAGTCGTAAAAATTTTTTTTCTTTCGCTTTCAATTAAAAATTAATCGCGGCCACTCGCAAATTTTCAATCGCGTGCGCGCGCATTTCGACTCGTCCAATTCATGCAACGAAACACGCACACCGCGTGGGATATAAAGCTATATCTTACATAAGGCAAATCGAAGTTGGTCGTTTCTAATAGTGGTTCAATCGTGGCGTAACTTTAGATATGTCACGTTGGATCGTCATGAGATTTTTCTGATTTTTGATTGCTGTGTTCACGTTTTGAGATATCGTCGCTGAGGTTATTGAATCATCAAAGAAATTATACTTGCCTCAAGATTGACAGTCTATAGGCGTTTGGAGTTTGCTGAGTGAACGTTATTACGAGACTTATGGGGTGTAAAATTTGAATGCATTCTTAGGAAATTGAAGAAGTTATGATAAAGTCATAACACTTATACGATATCTAAAGAAAATTTTTATCAATAAAATAGCTGCCGCAACAAGGAAATTATGACCTCCCGAAGGGAAAATTTAAATATCTATTATCAATCGATTTATTCTGTAAAACACTGCTAAGCGAATTTTTGTTGTAGCTATTTCATCATTTGAAACTTGCATTTGAATGTGAAGTTTTTCTCGCACTTTTTCAATTAATTTTACGAGGCAAGTCTGCAAGTCCGTGCGGGTAATTTTTCAAACTAACGGCACATAAAAAATCGTGCCAATGGCTTTTGCTATTTCCTAGCTCGTTTTGTCTTCGTAATTAACCATCGAATACATGAACTAATAGGTGATTAAATTCAATCTGCCGAGATATAATTAATAGGTCGCGTCTCCTATATAATCGACAACTTCGAGTCGCGTTATGCACGTGTTTCAGAAACCGGAAAAGTTCTCGAAATCTGATAATAGCCTACTATAATGAAACCGTATAGCTCGAGTGTTCATAAATCAAGTGTAAAAGCGAGAACATTAAAGCCCTATTCTTAAGAAATTTTTTCGGTAAGTGAAACCAAACGAGTTTGGTGTAGACATTATTAATTCATCGTTTCTATGCGAGTAGATTTTTTTTTTGACAATTTTGAATAAAAAATGCATTCGTGCATAATTTGTAAATTACGTCAGTTTGCAAATTGGAAAAAGGTATAATTCATATGAACTGGCACAGAAACTTTATTACTGAACCTCGCCTCTACCAGTTTAATTATGTGGTTTAATAAAGTACGAATTTGCAAATAATAAGAAATACATTTAGTGAGTTTACGCCATAGAAGTAAATTACAAGAGTTTATAACTCTTACATACTTTCTGGTCCATAAATTGAATAAAATCATGCTTTAATTAATTGAGAAAATAGTCTATAACAAACTCTTTCGATACTTAATCATCGAGCTTCGAAATATATAATCAAGCAATCGACAGCGACTACAAACCTTCAATCAAAAAGCGTGATTTGTTTAATTCAAATTTTAACACGGCGATCAATTATAAAAATTAAAAAAATGTCATGTCAACGCAATAAACCCGTAAGCCATTGATAAATCATTGTTTGACAAATGCAGACTGGTGTGCTAATAACTTCGCTCGGCAATGCTAAAACTAATTTATAGGCAACCGGGGTTTTATGTTATTCTGCGCCTGTGTTTATACCATAAGACCTACGATTTGGTATGTACAATTGCCTGTCGACGATTGAGTATTTACTCGCTTTACGATATTCGTGTGCGCGCATATTTTCATAAGGGTTTACAGCACTGACAGTTTACTATCTATTTTAGGCCGGTTTTTGTTTTTTGAGACAAAAAAATTGTACTGCGTTTATTCGGCTGTCAGTTATACTTATTTCAATGTAACTGGCAAGTTGAAATTCTTGCTTTTGCAATTCTATGTATGTATATGAATGGTATATCAGTATTTTGGTCGAAAGGCAGGTCTGTAAGTGACTGCCTCAATTGCAGTGTGTGTTCTCTCGATGCAAGTGCGCGAAAATTGAATTTTTTCGTGTAATTACAAATTATAGATTGAATGTAGTTTTAATTGGTTTTTCTTCAAAGCTAGTAATTAACATAATGACAGTGCTTACATCGTTTTTTTATATTTTATTGTACTATTGCGCGTACAATTGTTCCCAATTCCTTGTATTATTTTGCAATAATGATTTTCTCGAGCTCGATACTTTACATTCTATAAGCGTGTATATTGCATTGTGCGCAAGAAGTTGAAACTTATAATTTGGATAACATAACATAACTTAGTATATTAAAAAATTTACTTCCCGGTCGAAAGAACAGGTATTTCGACAATTTCGCATAAATTTTTACATACCCGTAAACCATGCACGTACGGAGCTCGCATATATTGCGAATTTTTTTTTATAACGATAAATATATAACAAATGCGAGCACCTGCTAAACATCTCTATTCTTCGAGAGAAAGGAAAAAAAAACAAAGTCACCTTTCCGAGAATCGAAATGAATCATGCATGACGAATTCTATTATCCAAGCTTCCGAAAACAAATGTATCCTTTGACACCTGTTACAGAAAGCGATGCTGTCGGTGAGGGACGAAGCAGTGATATCAGGTCCGACGATCAGTTGCCTGTCATCGGTAGCTTGGTTCTTCCTCAGCTTCGAGTTTCTCGTCGGTCTGGCTATTTCCGGTTTTCTCATCTTTCTCAGCATCGTCAAGTCCTTCCTGCCGAAACCGCCGCGGGATCTTACTGGAGATGTAGTACTGGTAACATATTTGTTTGTTGTTTAAAGAGCCGATGAAATTACGAAGTTTTCGCGGTTAAAATGCAACGTTTTATACGTGACTTTAAGTAAATGCGTTTCAACAGGTAATGAATATGGAAATATTATAGTGTTTGTTTAGAAGCACTAACGGCTTTTCATTGAAGGTAATAGGTTGTAATGAGAGAAAACGTAGCATGGTGAACTGTGTTGATATCACATATAACGAATTACACTTGAATCATCTCCCAATGATTACTTGCTTTAAAATTCTAAAAGTATGTTTAGTAAAGTTCAAAGTTGATATGCTATTGATTTCGAATTTATGAATATATAGGGTGGGTGTACCTATTACCGGCCCCCACCCACTCCCCGGCCCCTTTTATTTAATTTTATTAACTAACTTTGGCTAATGTATACGGAAAATAATTAGTTTATTTTTAATCTATTGAACCTGATGAATGCAATAAAACTTGTCCCGTTACTTAAAAATATAAAATATATTTATTTGAGAAGGTTATAAAAGTGGCCGGATAGTGGTACATTCAATTTTTTCTTAGTACCAATTACTGGCCATTAAACAAACGCGAATAATGGACCTTTTCTTCCCTTATTGAGGTTTTGTAATCTTTTCAACGTGTGCTGCTGTACATATTGAACCGTTTGGTACTATTTTTATTTATTATTATAGCTTTTTAAAATATATACAGCTTAAACTGCCGGTAATTGGTACACTGATTCCTGAAGCTGCCGGTAATTGGTACATTCACCCTAGTATTTATTTTCGAAATGTTGCCTTAGCGACAAAGAGAAAATTATATTTAAAAATTAGCCTCCAGTTTCAGTGGGACTATAGATTACATGCGTCCGCTATTAGTAGAAGGAGCCTTTCAATGTTAAGGCCCCCCGGACATGTATATAGATATACAAATACGTGTGAAAACAGTCGACTATTTGCTCCGTGATTATTTTTTGATGCAATAAAATTGGGATTCGACAGATTTATGATAAATACCTTTTGCTACGTAGTTTGCGCTAAAGCAGTTCTGAATGATTTCGTGCAGCCGTTTTATTAGAAAAACATCCAAAAAATCACGATCGAAATTCAGGTTATAAAATCAATAATAAACAAGAACACGCTCACATTTGTTTTGTTTACATCGATGACAGCTGGATTTATTATTCAATTTCTAATTTTTTTTTCTGACTAAATGGCTGCACAGAATTATCCGGAATTGCTTTAGCGCAAACTACATACCAAAAGGTATTAGTCATAAATTTGTTGAATCCCAATTTTGTTTGATCAAAAAATAATCGTGGAGCAAAGGGTCCCCTGTTTTAACATATATTTGTATATCTATACATGTCCGGGGGGTCATAAGTATAGGGTAAGCGCAAAAAAACGTTCGCCATCCATCTGTATTCGTTAAGCAAAGTTTTATTGTAATCAAGTTATCACTAAGTTAACGATGAACGTTAAAAGTATAGTTCTTATAAAACTGTCAAGGTTATTATAAACTTTTCAAATTCGAGTATGCAGTGTATGTTTATTATAACGTTCTTTATGATCATGTAACTTCATTGTCGAATGAGTTTTTGATTCTGCATAACGAGATATCACATTAAATCAGATTCGTTACTTAAATCAACTTACTTATTATCGTCGTAGGTGATTATATCCCTCACTTCGT
>JAWWMK010015263.1:0-21213 GCA_035047105.1 Galeopsomyia nigrocyanea
CGCACCGTACTTTGAATATAAATTACGCGCAGTGAAAAAAATTAACTATAGGCTAGCGAATATTTTACAACAACAATAACAGCCCCACTAGAATTATTCATGGGATCTTGTACAACGAAAAAAATTAGCATTTGAGATGAACTTGCTCTCGCGTCCATAGCATCACTCTCAAAGTCAAATTTACTTAGAAAAAGAGAAAAGTGTGAGAAGAGGAGGCAGAGGAGGAGAAGAAGCATTACTCGCGCTAACAACTCTCACCTAACTAGCGTCCATCGATGTTCAATAAAAAATAGGAACGAACAGTCCATTAATCATCGGAAATATCTCTTTGAGATGAAAAAAAAGAACAATAAAAATGGAAGGGGAAAAAGAAGCCGAGAAAAATAGCACAATAATCGAGGTGAGGAAGAGGATAATGGCGAGAGTTTTTTAAAGGGTCGCTCGAGTCCGTTTATCGCCGATGGAAATATACGGACACAAAAGGGTCTGCTGCTGCTGCAGCTGCATCGATTGAAGGAAATATTTGCTATCTCGCCGAGAGAAAAAAAAAGGGGGCCAACGATGACGACGACGACGACGACGAGGCATCATTAGCGAAGCGAAAAGGACTCGATCAATCGAGCTAGCGAGAGAAAAGGCAAAATAGAAAAGGAAAAAAAAGAAGAAGAGAGAATACGACTCTAATGGCAGAGCGCGAGAAAAGGAAAAGAGATAAATATTGAAAAAGCGTTATATTGGAGCGTTCAATTTTTTACGATGGCTGGGGATTACTTACGTAAACGGCCAGAACAATTGCTAGAATCAGCGTTGCTTTGCCCATAGACATTATGAATGCTTGACTGTTATTTTTTTACAGGTGTTGAGTGCTCGACAACTGAACGATTGTTTGTGAAGGATGCTTCTCGTAATTGGCTTTTTATAGGAATTTTTTTTTAGCTATCAACTTGAAACGTCATATTAATAGTGATATTGAATTTTTTGTTGATTAGGACGTGAGGTAGAGTTAAATAAATTTCGAATACGCTGCGATTTCGCGAATTGAAGATCGAGCAATCGCACGTATTTCTGCACGGAGAGAAAAATTTGTTAAATTCAAGTGAATATTTCATAAAGAATACCATTTTACCGATTCAAAAAACCATTTATTAAGTATTAAACGAATTTCTTACATTTTATAAGAAATTTATTTAAAATTAGAAAATTATTCTCTTAACTAATCTTTTTCTTTGATTTAAAAAGTATTTTTTTCGAAATAAATAAAAAATTTTGAAAGATATTAAATGATTTTTTTAAGTTCAATAAATCAGTTTTTTTTAAATCACTAAATCAATTTAATTAAATATTTGTTACTATTTAAGTTCAGTTATTTAAGTTTGAAAAAATATATTGTAGTAAACGAATAAAAAATTTTTGTCATTGTAGAATACATTTATTTCATGGAATTGCTGTGTTTAAACGAATATTTACTTAAATCAATCAATATATTGCTAATATGACACAAATGAAACTTTAATTTTACAAAAATTCTACTCAAGATGAAGATAGAATTCTCTTGAATTTTGAAACCGTTTTAAGAAATATTTAATAATATAAAGTTTTATTTACTTCAATTTTACAAAATCAATTACTATAATAAATCAAATAACTGTCTTGAAAGTAGAAGATGTTTTTTTTTATCACGCTGTTAAGTATGAAGAAATATTTATTTGAATATATCAGTGCAGTTTTGATGTAGCAAATCATTTTTAAATTTTAGAAAAAGTTCCTTTTGAATTTCTTTTGGCTTTCTTGAATGTCAAAGTTATTTTTTTTCGCGAACTTCGTGAATTTGAGTAAACGTATTCTTAAATAGATCAATATATTTTTTTATCTACTATAGATTTGATAAAATTTCGCATTGAATAAAATATTATAATTCTATTGACTGATAAACGAATTTAAAAGACCATTGTTTAATTGAAAGAGTATATTGACGTTGGATTAAAGAAATTGATTTTTATTAGAAACAATTGTTTTTAATTCAATAAATTATTTACTAAAATATTCTATGAAAAATTATTTCTCTAAATTTTCAAGATGATTCAAAACTTGCATAGGTTTTGAAATTTTATTCCATTTATTATAAAATACCGTGATTCAATTGCAAATATCTTACTTTATATTAATATTCATTCATATTATCTTATTTCAATTTAACTACAACACTTTTAATCTTTCATTTTCAATCACGCTGATAGTTCGGATTAATAGAGAACAGATATTCGAGTGAAAATTGCAATATCATTCAGATTCGAAGATGTTTACAATACTATTGTCGGATGTACCGGAAAAAAAAATCCCAGTCTTATTTATTACGGGGCAGTAATGTGAAAGGCAAATCAGAAGTTAAAGAGAAAAAAGGCAGTACACAGTACATAGCATCGACAACTTATGAAATTACTCGTTACAATTTCATCAGCTTGCTCTATCGGCATTTTTCAACATGAATTTTTTTTTTTCTTCTTCGCGCTATCGGATAAGATTTAATTATTACTGTATAATTGAAATTCATTTTCTTTTAATTCTTGTAAAATCGTGACATATCTTTACGTTCCAATTTAAAAAAAACACACAGAAATATCTGTAAAACGTAATGCTTCGAATGTCACGAATTTCAAATTTATTCGTGTAAAATCACCCTCAACGATAAAAGATTCGAGAGCAAATGTAAAATATTTTCCAAAAAATACGAGAGGACTTTTTTTTGCCATCATTTCGACACGAGTACACTCATCGCTCACATTGAAAAACTCGATAAAAAGGGGATGCTCGAAACCCGCTAACCCTCAAAATAATCTCCAAAAAAAAAGAGAGAGAAAAGGGGTAGGATATCTCTGTAGAACAGGGTACTCGAAAACAAATGAGGATGGGGCAAATCCGTTCCGCTAATCAACTTATAGCGACAGCGCGACTCAGCGCGCGCGCGCGCACATATAACGCGACGCTGCAACGGGAGCCAAGAGGAATTCGTTCAATTTGCATCGTAAACACGATTAAAAAGCGACGCTCGCGCTCTTGACACACTATTTCTCTCTGGCGCCTCGTTAGAGCGGTAAATCAAAAATAACGAGGTGCCGAGAGGAGCTGCTGTATAGTGCAGTAGCAGTACTAGCAGCCCATCCCCGCCGAAAAACGTCCAAAGTGAGAAAGAGAGAGAGAGAGAGAGAGAGAACAAAAGAGCAGCAGCATAGCCACGATATTATTAGATTGGACTTTATGGTTTCTCGGCGCGCGTTCGAGGAAGGCAATTTGCTGTATATCGTACAGCTAATGCATTTTCTTTCAATTTCGAGGATAACTCTCTTATCTTAGCTACCTCCCCGGTATAAAACACAAAAGATATACTACTATTAGCCTTGAAAGCTTGCGGCGCGCGGCAAATAGTCTTTAGAATGTTACCGTGCGCGCTTTTAACCTTGCCCCGCGCGCGCGAACAAAATTAATATTGTTTCGCACGCGTGCGTCGATTAACGGATAATTCAATTTTTCTTGAGCAACCACATGTATCGATTATAAACTGTTGCAATGCAATATAAGCAAACGTTATACGAGCAAACAAAGAAGGAAAAAAACAGTCAACAAACAAAGAAGAGTAAAAAAAAAGAATCTTTATGTCGATAAATCAATAATTTCAGACCACCCACAAGGAAGTTAACCGTGATTTTTTTACTCGTTTTTAAATGAGAAAAACACGCTAATTTTCATAATACGAGCGAGCCTGAGATAGGAATTTTATGATAAGGATTCGTATAATGCTCGCGTTAAAAAATTGACTGTTATGTGCCAGACGCAGTCGCTATATGCAATTATATGTCGCACAAGTTGCTGATGTATGGGGGGACCTCCCGAGGAAATTAGATACTGCGCTCGATTGTTTCTTTTCTTTTCCTATCCGATAGATCTAATATCCGCGCTGTTTTCGATAGAATTATTCCAATTTTTATAATTGCCGACTTCGATCGAACGCGCACTTAGATTAGAAAACACGTATATTACACGTGTATATGTATAGTTGTACAATCGACTGGTATTTACCGTACACAATATAACGTCGTAATAATATATATTTGGCTATGAGAGGTTTTGAAAAAAAAAGTGGCGAATTGCCGTTATTATTCCTATATTAAGTGTAAATAAGGAAAAAATGTTGTTACGAAGATTACATTGATTTTAAAAATGTTCGTGCACTTTACGCACAAGGAAATTTTCAAAGAATGCTTGTAAATAATGATTATCCATAAGTAATTACACCAAAGCTCTCGCTTCTTGAAATACATCAAACTAGATTTCACAATCAAAACACACCTGAATTTTATCGTCAAACCCATTAAAAAAATACTCTACATCTCTCTCAAGCTTGATCTAATTAAAATTCTTATCCCCTCCTAAAAAAAACACACGAAGAATAAACAAGAATTTTTGTTGATCAATCCGTGAGAGAGAGAGAGAGATAACAGGAAAAAGCATTCCAAGCGATTGCACTCCCAATGCTCATTGAGTCGCTAATTGAAATAGCCGAAAAGTGCAAGTGAATTTATGGCGTTGCGAGCGCATTGAATTTTCATAATGGGCTCGCACCGAAATCTCTATCGTGTGATTATTAGCCATGCGAGATACAGAAGTGCACGAGGCGCGGCTATAAACGGCTCGCAATGTGAGTGAGAGAGGGAGAGAGTACGATCGAAACTGCCGCCATCGGCCGACGGTTTCGCCAAGCGCAACTGCACTTTTCGCGCTTGGAAACAATGGTTCGCTTCTCGACTAAAGGAGAGGATGCGCGCGTGTATACGAGAAAGTTTATTTTCACGGGCGATTATTGAGTTGAGGAACTCGGTCGAATGAACTATTGCGCTATAATTAGTTTTTTCGGAGCACATTTGATTTTTGATAAAGAAAAATTTTTTTTGGCGTATAATAATGAAAATCGTATGAAAGTTAAGGCCGAAATTTTAACAGGTAAAATATAGTACTTCAAAATTTCATTTTAGGGTAAAATTATGCTCAACAGTATTCGAGCTGAATGTGAATTTTTCAGGTTTTATAAAAAAATGTACTAAAATTCTCAGCATTTAGAAAGTGCACTGAGATATTACTTACGGTTTCAAGAAAGAGCTGTATTAAGAACAGTTTTTATTTGTTTATTTTATTTGTTCTTTTTTTGAAATAACATAAGAAATGAAATTTCATATAATGTGAGTTTCTAATATAAAAAGCTGAATTTTCATGAATATTATATTTAACAGGCACAGTTACCAAAAAAGAACTCTACTGTTGGAATATGAGTAAATTTATGTATATCAATACAGTGCAAAGCACAGCGGTGCGATGCACGACGCGGAATGCGAACAGTTCCGAGTTGCCTAATTGCAACTCAGCAAATATTGTATATAAAAGACTAAGCGACCAGCGATGCGCCAGTGTTGTAAACTGACGCGCTATACGGCAAGTCGTCATGATGCTCGACGACGATGTATTAATTGTTGATTGAATAAATCTGTATTTAAGTAAACCTTTGACTCCCATCACCACCATATTTCTTAACATCTACATTATTCGTTTTGTAGAGTCCTTTTTTTAGAATAATTTTATTATGATTTAATCATACATTTTGTTGATTTCGCTGAAAATTTTTCGACAGCTCATAGGAAAGGTTTCAAAAAATCAAATTTATGTATTCTCAAAAATCCTTTAATTTGAGTAGATTCTCCGCTACATTTTGAAGCGTCTTGTCACTCTAAAAAGAAAAAAATATTTATTAAACTTCTCGAATCAATGTAGATCTACTTAACAAATAAATAATATCAACCTTATGATAGCAAAATCGTAAATGATTATCTCCAAGATGACGATGTTGCTTGCTGTAGTAATTACCAGCACTAAAAGCTTCAATTCTGATAGTCTTCCTCATCCAGTCGGCAAAATTAGAGCCGTTTAAAATATCCTTGTTATCCTGTAGTTTTGGCCAACCGGCCAGCATGCAATATCCACCCTGTGGTACAATCGGTTGCATACCAGCATTGCGGAACGTCTGCAATATGAAATCACGTTGGCGTTTCACGCTGGCCACGTTTTTTGCAACAAACGACAGTGGCGAACCGAAATCCTTTACTTCTTTTTCAAAGATGACCGATACAGCTTCCTAGTATATTATAATTTTATTAGGTGATCCAAAAGTAGAATATGATGAATATACATAGATTGCCAATGTTACAGATGGAAACGCGAGTTAAAAACAGAAATTAGTTCATGTGATAGAATAGATTTGAAATTGAAATGATGCGAGAAAGTCAAAGCGTCCTCGAGCGAAAATTTGAAAATCCACGCGAAAACAGGCCCGCGTCGGCCACGCCCACGGCCCTTTAGAAAGGGATAACTAGCGGGAAAGGGAAAATTCGACGCGAAATTCTTTCTTTCGGAAGCAACGGAAGAAGCAAAGAATTTTTTTATGGTGAGTCGTTTGTCGTTGATCGACGCGTATCGCGAAATTTTTAGATTTGAATTGTGATGTCGGCGTCGATGGCACGGGTCTGTCCGAAATAGCCATCCTGACGAGTCCGTCGGACAGACCCAGGACGAAACGCATGATTTTTAGATATAAGTCAAGACGTTTCCGGATTTTTTGCGAAGTTATAAAATTTTAATTCCTGCTCCACGGCCTTACACAAACAGTCAAATGTTCAAACAGTCGCAAGTCAAACTAATATTTCATCCTTACAATGAGCAAAAAATTGAGCAAATAGACAGGTGCTAAAATAAGCGAGGCAAAAATTAATATTTGCCGCATGATAAAATTTACAATGCAGATTCTGACGAAAATTTAGTCTTTATTCTGGGATCATAACGGACAATATTATACCGACGAAGATAAACTCTTAAGCGTCTATCTTCGTAGATCAAAGTGTAAATTACCTGAGCTGGCATTGAAGGAAATCCAGCGACATCAGCGTGAACCTTCCTGACCCTTTCAATAAGTTCCGCTGGCCCGTAAACCCAACCGACTCTCCATCCAGGTACACCGAAGGCTTTGCTCGCCGAGCCAATTGTTACCGTTCGCTCAAACGCTCCCGGTATCGTTGCTAAAAATTTGAAACAACCAATGAAATTACTGCGGTAATATATACTTCGCTGAAAATTTTTCAAATGGTCATGATCATTCATTACCCATCCTAATCATTGGATCTGTTGCAAACTCATGTACTTCATCAGAAATGATAATCAGATTGTGTTTTTCCGCCAGATAAGCAATGAATTCAAGATCACCACGATCGTAATTTTTACCAAGTGGATTGTTTGGATTGTTGAAAATTATACCTCTAGTTTTTGGATTGATCAAACTCCGTAACTCGTGACGATCTAAATACCAATCGGCTGCACTTGTTTCGCCACTTGTTTTGGGCTGAATTAAATGAAAAAAAAAACTTCATGAAAATAATGAATCTCAACTAGCAAATAAATTACAACTCGTACCGGCTTTAGAGTAGTAAACCGCGGCACAGCATTGGCAAGCTCCACTTGACGTTGAAAGGCTGTATAAAAGGGTTCGATAATTATCCACTCATCTCCAGCAGTCGTAAGAGCTCTAATTGTTGTAAATAAAGCTTCAGTTCCAGCGTTTGTCGTAATCACTTCATTTTCCGGGTTCAGTTCGCTATTCTTCGATTTCGAATAAAAGGAGGCTATCGCCTTTCGCAGTCTTGGGCTACCCAAAAATTCATTGTACTCGTTTGTAACGGAATCGTCGGTTAAGCTTATATTCGCCAAAGCTTTTTTCATATAATCTGGTGCGACTTCATCATTGTAATCTACTCCCATACTAATGATGGGAGGCAGCAAGCTTTAAAAAAAATGTTTTAAAAAATTTGAAACATTTAATATTTTAAATAAATACAATACAATTACAGACAACTATAATCATATTATATTTGCTGCTAGTTACATCATTATAAATAGTTATATGTTTTTTTTCAGTTTTATCAATTATTATCTTTTAGTTATGAAACATCACTTACCGAACGAAATTGTCATTTTCATCTGCATTTAATATAGGAATACCTTCACATGACTGAAGTATTGAGTACAGCTGTAATTTAATAATTAAAATTGATACGTTAGTTATATGAGTTAAAAGGTTTTCTTTACCGAAAATTTATTAATGTAAAATACTTACCAATAATAACGCAATTGATATTTTTATCATGATAAACTCTTGGACAAAAAAATTTCCAGTTGATCTGTCGAAGGAAAAGGTGATCTAACGTTGGAGTCGTTTTCGTGAATTTCTGAAATTTTTCCGTCAGCTCTGCGATAAGGAGTAGTCATTAAATTGCACTCGTCTTCTTGTCTCACTTTTTACCGTCGTCTTTTGGCTTTTCTATGTCCCTTAGAATTTATCATTAGAACAGATATTTATGAAAGTTTGTCAATTCAACAAATTAATTAATACCAATCAATTAATAAAAATTATGGTTCTCTAAAACCTTTCAACAAGTTTTCTCCCAGATGCATAGATAAGATGGAAAACAGTAAAAACACAAAATTAATCTAAAGTTTTAAAATAGTTTTAGTTATTGTTTCGCTAACCAAAAGTGAAATCCTAAAATATTTTTATACCAATTCCTTCTCTAAGAAGCTGCACATGTATTACAATAAGATAATGATTATTTTAATATAAATTCCATTGTTTAATATCCATTATAACTTTTAGTTAGACAATAAATATTTCATGAATTCTTGTAATTTAAATAAGATTTTACCTTTCTCACAACTAATTATAAATATGTTGCCATAAGCTGGCAAGTTTACAAATAGTTTAAACAGCTCGAAATAGTAATAAATAATCAAACAAGTATTTATAAATAATTTCAAGCAAATGTAAGTTGAAATTTGTGTTGGCAGCTAATACGTAAAAAAATATGTTTAATCCAGGCCTGGATTTAGTATGGGCATCCAAGCATGAACTATGCTCAGGAATGGACATGCATAGACCAAACCTGATCTGGTGATGAAGTTATGACTATACCTGTTTTATGCTTGGTTTAGTAAGAAAGTTAATTGAGAATTTTTTGTAATGCAGATATCGAATTTCGGTTATTTTTATAGGCGTTGCTTCTATTTTTGATGTACAATTGTGTTTGTAATTTTTTTTCTTGATCTTTCAGAAACTTCTTTTCTCGCTCGTAACTGTCGAACGTAGTCTGTGGCGTATTATCTTCCGTAGCCTTCAACCACCAATCTCGTTAACGTTGACGAATGGTATCTAAAATTTGAGATATTCACAATTTTTCTCAAGCTCAAACAAAGATTTTTTCAATGTTGAATAAGTAGTCATTTCAAAAATCGCGCGGAATGAAATCAGCGCGAACAATCACTCCTTTTAAAAATATACTCAATATACTGTAGTTCTTACCTGCTCGTTTTATGAAGCTCAAGCGCACCTGAGACGTCACAGTTATTATAAGATTTCCTCAAATGAATGTACAACTTATATCGCAGCACTTGAAAGTAATATATGTTCAAGTTATCGCCTGGTAACTGATGCCAATTCAAAAATATGTAAATTTTGTTGCATCTTCAGCCCAATTGTTTAGAGTTAATAAGAAAAATTGGTGAACCTATTATTCCAGAATTCGAAAGATAAAAATAAATTTTTCCTCTTCGCAATTGATTTTTTTAGCACTAAGAACACAAGCCCGATGTTTGATTTTGAATTTCTCCGCGTTACTCAAACCTGTTTTTTAGTAATTTTAATTTTTAAGAAAGTTTGTTTTGTTTGTTTTATGGAAGTTGATAATGTCAATCATAGATGATTGTCATTAAAATTTGATAGAAATTGTGCGCGGGATAAAGCAATGCAGAAAATTAAGCGTTTCTTATTTAACTTGCAAATTAATAACTCAGAAAACGATTAATTTAAATTAACTAGTTTATTTATGGTTCTAGTAGATAAAAACACTACACTACAGGATGTGGGAATGGTTGGAACTTTTGTCTACCTACGTGTAAATTCTTATGTAATTTTAAAAAGTTTCCCTTTCCTGCTGTGAATTGATAACGATAGATCTTTTATCAAATTAAATGTACTAATTAAAGTTTTTTTTTAAATACGAATGCCTCTTCTTTTTAGATTTAAGTTAATTAGTTTAATTATAATTTTAGATTATTCGTAGACTTTCAATTGACAAAGTCAAATAACTAATCTGTCAAATAATAATCTATACAATAAGAAGCACGCAGTATTCGTAGTAGTGAGCTACAGGTAATTTCACGTAAAAAAATTGCGCCCGAATATTTTTAAGAACTATACTTCATGATAAACCTTACTGTTAAATGGTTCAATTTTTCATATTTGAAGATAAACAATACTGGTTGCTTTTTGTAAAAGTAAATTTTATTAGCATACTCACTATTACCATAAAATTATATTGCTGTATAATATAGATTTTTACGTAAATAAGTAACGGTTCGATTAGAAAAATAAGTTCATTGTGAAGTTACATTTATGTTCGATTATATTTTTACGACATCGATAAGAGCACTCCACAACTGGATATGGAAACGGTTAGAAATTTGGACGTCTAAATTCTTATGTAATTTTAAAAAGTCTTTTCTGCTGTGAATTGATAACGACAGATTTTTTTTTTTTTCAAATGAAATGTTCTAAGTATATTTTTTGATAGCACGAATGCCTCTTCTGTTTAGATTTTCAGTAGTGGTTTTCAAGTTTAGTAGATTTTTGGCAGCATTTTGAAGCGTTTCGTCGCTCTGAAAATCACAAACAACCCATTGATTTCAACAACAAATACGGATTACGTGAAAAGAAGAACATATGGAATTACCTTCCGATAGCAAAAACGAAGCCGATGTAATCCTTGAGATTTATTTTGATCGCCGTAGTATTTATCAGCAGGAAAAGCATGAACACGAATAGATCTCTCCATCCAGTCTGAAAATGGGATCCCTCTGAGAATCGAATGCCTACTATAAGGTTGTTCGATTGCAGGCCAACCAGCTAGCAAACAATAACCGCCATCTGGTACTATGGGCGTCATACCAGCATCGTGTAAAGCATGCACGATAAACTCGCGCTTCCTCTTCGTGTTAGCTCGGTTCTTTACGAGGAATGTATCCGGGGAGCCAAAGTTCTTGAATTCATCTTCGAATACTAAAGCCACGGCTCTCTGTTATTATGAAAAAATGTCATGAGTATTCGAAACTTTGAGCAAATAATAGTCTAGTGCAGTATTAAAAAAGAAATGGATTGTTCAACTGTCGCAAATGAAAGCATTCATCAAGATAATTACACGAAATTTGTATATATGTATCATAGTATTCTCTCCTAACTTGATTTCACGCAGTATTTAACTTATGTATTACCAAATTATTAATCATCAATACTCGAATTATTTTGCTTAAACCTTTCAGCTGCAAATTATTTGTACCTGTTGTGGCGTAGGGGTAAAGTTGACGGTATTGCCGTGAACTGTATTAATTTTGTCAATTAAACTTGCGGGTCCAAAAACCCAACCGATTCTCCAACCAGGAATATTAAAAGCTTTGCTCGCTGAGCCTATCGTTAACGTACGTTCAAACATTCCTGGTAATGACGCTGTCAAACACATATAATTTCCATAAATTTGTGATAGTAAGTAGTTCGTAATAGTAAGAGTAATAGTTTCAATAAAAATCTGAAATCGATTCGCACATTGAAGTAAACTTGATATGTGAAGTACTCACCCATTTTGATCATTGTATCAGTAGTGAATTCGTGTACTTCATCGGAGACAACTAAAAGATTATTATCTTTTGCCAATTGAGCGATGAACTCTAGATCACTTTGAGTGTATGTCTTTCCAAGTGGGTTATTTGGGTTGTTGAACACGATACCCCTTGTCTTGCTATTGATCAAATTCGTTATTTCTAAATGATCCAATTCCCAGTCTGCTGTGATCGAATTGTCTGAGAATTCTTTATTAGAATCCTAAAACATGTATTGCACTGAAAATTATCAATTCTTGATGACACTTCATCTTTACACTTACCCATTTCAGACTTGTATATCTAGGTACAGCATTGGCAAGCTCTATGGAACTTGTAAACATATTAAAGAATGGCTCGATTAGAATCCACTCGTCACCGGTTTCCGAAAGTGCTTTGAACGTCGAAACTAAAGCTTCGGTCGCTCCGACTGTTGGTATTATTTCAGTTTCCCAATTTAATGGGTGATTTATTATTTTAGAGTAGTATTTTGCGATCGCTTGTCGGAATTTCGGGTCGCCTCTTGAACCACCGTACATATTTGTTGCTGAATCTTCGATTAATCCTTTTGCTATAGCATTTCTAAAGTAGTTCGGTACGGATTCGTCGTTGTAGTCGATTCCCAAATCAATGACCCTTTCTTGAACACTACTTCAATTCAATTTTATCAAATGTAACAAACCGTAAACATGTGTATTTATAAAAATTATAGACGTAAATGAACAATAAAGTAACAGGTGCTTACGAGTCGGCATGACTATTTTTTTCTACAGGTCGAGAACTTCCTTCACACGATTGAAATACTGCATTCAGCTTCGATAAATAGTATTTCAATTAATCAAGCAATTTTAATTTTATATAAAAGTTTAAGATTGTTATCTCAATTTTATCACCTTTACCAAAAGTACAAAACTAGTTATTAAACTATTTGCCTCTTTCATTATGATCATTCAGAACACTAATTTTCCGTACACGTTTTCTTACTCTTTACTTTGATTTTTATGAGAACAATTAACATTTTCTACCGAACTTTATACCAGACCGGATCATCTCTGTAGCGTCATAGCAAATAATAAATATGAACGAATTAAATTATTCCAGTTTCGCAATATCGCGTGTACTTGGAAATGATGAAATTATATTTGAAAACGGGTAATCGTTAGCTAATACCAATTAAAATATTAAACGCAAATATTAGGTGAGATAGGACTTGTTTAAAAATGCAATGCTGAAGGAGACTTTCTTTAAAAATAAAAGTAAAACTCGATCTTTCCTTTACTTTGGAAAAACACTCGAGAACGAACTTTGCTCGTCGAACTACTCTTGACAACTGCCCTTCTTGGCAACTACTTTACAATCATCGACGCCAGGTATGCGCATCCCCACTGCCGGACATGCCCTCGCTTGGCTCGCAGGCCCATTTTTTATGACCCTCCGCTGATCTTTTGGGCGCAGAAAAGGTCACGTACAATTTTATTACCTGAATAGCGGAAAAATTCTCTCTGCCGAAACAAAACAAAAACTTACTTTCCTATTATCTGAGTACCTACCTTGTGCGAAACACGACACCAATGAAATAACGTATTAGCATATGCAAGCATAAGCAGGCAAACGATTTCCTTTGGAAATTAAAAAAATATATACCATTAATGATAATTCATGTAATTGACGTATCCCAAAGTTGAGCGCGATAAAAATAATTTGTTACTAAGAAAAAATTTTTAATGAGAAAAAAAATTATTAACGATTTCATTTCGTAACGTCGAAGCCGTTTTTTTGAAGTTTTGAAATTTTTCCGTAAAATAACTTTATAAAATAGAAGAAATAGAGATATAATTATTGAGCGTATTCTTATTTCAAAATTTTATTCGAGTTCAAGTCGAGAGAATGCAGGCCGAAATTCTAATAGAGATATGCTAACACGTTGTATAGGAAAAACTAACATAGGGCCAGACCTACGATTCCGGGAAGCGCCACGCAGCATCTCTTGGTCTAACAGTGGCGACAATACGACCAAACGCAGCGTGCATATAGAAACTTTCGGCTCTGCGATAAGAAGGAGAGAGTCACAAAAATGCAATCGGTTTCCTGTTTCACGTTTTCCCCTCGTCTTTTTGACTTTTCTATGTCCCTTAAAATTTACCATTATAACAGAGAAATAATAAAATTTATGAATATTACAAATTGATTAATGCCGAACAATAGACCAAAATTATGACTCTCTAAAACCTTTCAACAAGTTTTTCTCCAGATGCATAGATAAGATAGAAAACAGTAAACACACAAAAATAATCTAAAGTTTTAAAATAGTTTTAGTTAATGTTTCGCTAACCAAAAGTGAAATCCTAAAATATTTTTATGCCAATTATTTCTCTAAGAAGCTGCACAGTATACTACAATAAGTTATTGATTATTTTAATATAAATTCCATTGTTTATTATAACTTTTAGTTAAACAATAAAGAACTCATGAATTCTTGTAATTCAATTTACCTTTGTCACAACTAATTATAAATATGTTGCCCTGGGTATCAATTTGCTAGGTTCTCAAGATAATTGAGATATAGGAAGTGACTAGGTTCCCTATCGCGCGAATTATTCAATTAATATCTTGACAACGCGAGAACAAGTTTATTACAAGCAATTGTACGACTTTTCTCGAACCCTGAACTGCGCTAAGCTCAAGCGCACCTGAGATGTCATAATTTCAAAATGGTATAATATATATAGATAAAGTTTGAATAGCAAGTGACGTGGGAATATTATCATTGAATTCATAAGGGACATGTGCAATGAATTTATCCTTATCCACGATAACCACTAATGTAATACATTTGATGTTTTTGTTGTAATGTATATATCCTATGATTTTTCTACGAGTAAAATCTTTTGATTATTAAATAAGAAAAAATAATTATTAAATTATTTCTTATTATTAAATAAGAAAAAAATGAATGAGTCAGAAGAACTTACCAAAGAAAATAATCATTTTCATCTGCATTTATTATAGAAATACCTTCACGTGACTGAAATATTGCGTACACCTACAATTATGAAAATATTCAAATAAATATATTGATTTTTCGTGTCAGAATATTTTATTACACCAAATTGATTAATGTAAATTACTTGCCAGTAATAAAGTAATTGATTTTTATCATGATGATATCCACACAAATTATCGTCTGATAAAGCCTGCAAATTAAAAATTAAGTGAAATTTGTTTGAGTTTAAAACCACTTTTTTCCAAGTTAAGAAAGGAAAACGACGAAATAATTGCACAATCTAAAAGATAAGATAACGTTTTTTCTCTTCGCAATTGATATTTTTATAAAATGACAATTGTGATGATAGATGGTTGTCATTGTTTGTACTAGAAAATAAACAACACAGGCAACTTTTACAACAGTAAATTTTTATTCGCATACTAAATTTTATCGCAAAATTTCCTATGCAATGCAGATTTTACGTAAATAAGTAATTGCCAGTTTTATAAAAGAGAGAAAAAATATTCATTGTAACATTATGTCTATGTTCAGTTAAATTTTTTTATGTAAATCATAACAGAATATGGAAACGCATAGAAATTTAACTACTTGCAAATTCATACATAACTGAAAGTTTCCATTGCAGCAATAAAGATACTAACTGGAAATATTTTTTCTAAATCAAATATGAACTAAGGAGATTTTTTCTAATGATTCGAATGCCATCCTCTCAGATTTTCATCAGCTGTTTTCATGTTTAATAAATTTTTGGCTGCTTTTTGAAGCGTTTCGTTACTCAGAAAAGGACAAACAATCAATTGATTTCAACAATAAATATGCCATTTGTCAAAACAGAACATATAAAGTCACCTTATGATAGCGAAAACGGAGTCTATGTAATCCCTTTAATTTATTTCGATCGCCATAATATTTATCAGCAGGATAAGCATGAACACGAATGAATATCTCCATCCAGTCAGAAAATGGAACCCCTCTGAGTATCGAATGTTTGCTTTGAGGTGGACGTATTGTAGGCCAACCAGCTAGCATACAATAACCACCATCAGATACTATTGGCACCATACCGGCAACACGAAAAGCTTGCACGGCAAATTCGCGTTTTTGCTTGATGCTAGCTAGGTTCTTTGCGAGAAAAGTATCCGGGTTGCCAAAGTTCTTGAATTCGTCTTCGAATACTAAAGCCACGGCTCTCTGTTATTATGAAAAAATGTGTTTGATCGCACTCGCGATGCATCTTTATTGCTCATCAGAGGTAATAATATTATTATTACAAATAGTGTAATGTACCTTTGGAGTTTCTTTTTTACACAAATTATGATTTTATACAACATAGTTTGGAGAGTGGGAATGAAAATAAAAGGAAAGACGACGTGTATGAGATTACATCAAATTGATAATCTGTTTTGATTGTAGAAAGAATGTTGCGGAGAGGTTAGAATGTCATATCAAGTATAATACTGAGTAAACAAACCAATAAAGTCTTATTCCACTCTCTAAACACAAATAGTTTAGACAGTGGGATAAGACTTTATTGGTTTATTTACTCAGTATTATACTTGATATGACATTCTAACCTCTCCGCAACATTCTTTCTACAATCAAAACAGATTATCAATTTGATGTAATCTCATACACGTCGTCTTTCCTTTTATTTTCATTCCCACTCTCCAAACTATGTTGTATAAAATCATAATTTGTGTAAAAAAAACTCCAAAGGTGCATTACACTATTTGTAATAATAACGTTGAGAAGATTAATATTATTACCTCTGATGAGCAATGAAGATGCATCGCGAGTGCGATCAAACATGTTTCTATTAATTTGCTTCAATATATATTACGCTCTTGGTATGCATACGCTTACTCAAATTGAGTCGCGCTCCCAAGTAATTTTTAACCTTATAAGCTTTCCGAGCTCGCCGATTTTATATTGTACGTTAGAGATGGCACGCAATTAATCCGACAGCCGAGATAGCACTTTATTGAACGGACGGCTGAGATAGCACCTTTTTGCATTGACCGCCGAAATAGCACCTTCTTGAATTCGCCGCAAGATAAACCCTTTTAGAATTGAACGGTGAAATAGCACCTTTTTGAATTGAAAGCCTAGATCGAACCTTTTTGAATTGAACGCGGAGATAGTACCTTTTAGAATTATCAATAAGATATCTCCTTCTTGAATAGCTCGTCGAGATAGACCTTTATTGCTAGGAGACGTCGATAAGAATTTCTAATCGATAGTACAGTGACGTGTATGAATGATTTATACACACAAGTTAAAAAAAAATTCATGGTTCAACCGTCTTGTATGAGAGTACTCATTCAAATGATTCCATTATTTGTAAAACGTCAAAAATTAATTGTATCTACCCTCTCATCACTTTACACTTCATTTGACTTATTCGTCACAATATCATAAATATTCCAATTCTCTTGATTAAACCTTGTGACTATAAATTATACTTGCTGTGCGGTCGCAACGAAGTTTACAGTGTTTCCGTGAACTTTATTGATTCCGTCAATTAAGATTTCTGGCCTGAAAACCCAACCGATTCTGCAACCAGGGATACAAAAAGCTTTGCTAGCCGAACCAATCGTCAATTTACGTTCAAACATTCCTGGTAGCGACGCTATACAAAGAGTTCGAAGATCAATAAAAATGTGACACTAACACATATTGTAATAAATTACGTACAAAGTACTCACCCATTTTGATCATGGAATCGGTTGTGAATTCGTGAACTTCGTGTAATAAATAGTCTGTGCAATAAAGAAAAGAATTTCAAGTTTACAAACATCCTTCCCTGACTAAACGGAGTAACAAAGACAGTCGACGTTTGATAACGAAATCTGAGATATTCAAGTCTCTAAAGGTCGATGTCGCTGGCCGCAACTGGCCACACCGATGACCTCCTTCATCTCAGTTCGGCAAACTTCTCGGCCTTGTCTCTGCGCGTCCCCGGATACTGATTTAATTCGACAGTCCTGCTCTTCTCTTTCCCTCTCAACTGGCCAGCATATATACAGTGTAAACCTCCCTCGGGCACAATCGCAGGCATACCAAGCTTTGCAACATGCTTGCATACTGTGAACTTACGCTTCGAAGTTCTTCGTGAGAAACCCTCGGAGAAACCTGATGTTTGCGCTGTAAGGATCTTACTCTCGACGATACTGCTTCTTGTTGATATGCGCATTAGCGAGGGAAAAAAAAGTATTTTTTTTTTACGAAGAGTTACTATGATGTAAATTTTGTTTTCAATGTGAGCAAATAACAATGCGGTAGACATTTCCCAATGTGCACCGATCTGCTATAAATCGTAAGATTTATTTCGCACGCGCACGCGTTATCAATACATGCGTTTATTATTAGCGTAAATCAGCATACGCTGGCGTCAAATGTTTCAAATTCTCAAAGTCAATTCATCTGCGTCATATCATAAATACTTTTCGCTCGAAATCGATAAGTTCCGCTGGCCCACAAACCCAACTGATCCTCCAGCCAAGAATAGCAAATGATATAGCTTGGCAAACCTTTAACGTACCCTCAAAAATGTCTGGCTGAACTGGAGCTTCATCACTAGCTGAATAAATACTCGATGTAACAAACAAACAAAAAATCCACTGTTTCGGACATTTCTTCCGAAACGATAGTACACAATAGGACAAGTTTTAACACAGTGCAAGCATTCTTGGATTACTGCCTATCATACCACCGAATGGCTATTGCATGGCGTGGTTACTTTGAGTTTGACGCGGAGAGAGAGAGAGAGTGAGCGAGAAATTCGCTGACTGCGCGCTCGAACGATATAAAGTTTGTAGAGTCGATCACAGGCAGGCGACTAGCGAAGGTCGGTAAATCTTTAGTATCAATCACATCGAATTTCTTCTTTGCAATTTGACATTTGGCGAAAATATTGGGTTCCGTTGTAAATAGACGAGAGAGAAATTTTAGCACGATTCTCCGCGAGTGAAGTTTCACCCGGTAAAATTGTTTCTTTTGAAAAGCTCAATCGTCGACGTCGAAGCTTACATTTCTCTTCTTGCACTTTGCCCTTCATTCAAACTTATTTACTTGCTCTCAGCTTATCTCTTTATCGGCGAGAAGAATAACGTAGATTTGAAAGTCATTTCGGCGTAAAAGTAAGATAGCTTCTTTGTTATAGCCATCAGCTTTAGATTTAACAGTTGTAAAAGAAACGCAGTAAAACGAGGCAGAGAACCCTTTTACTCGCTTTATCGGCGCTGTAATATTATAGAACGTTAGCTGAAGGTGGAAGCACTAATGAATCAAAGGGATCATCTTCCTTCATCCACCTCAGAACTCCACGTCGATATAGCCAGCAAAACTTATTAAACGTCACTCAAAAATAAATAGGCGGAAAAGTTTCGGAATCTACAACCCGAAGTATATCGAGTATCGATAAAAAAAAAGCCACTGGTGAAATTACAAGTTTAATAAAGCCGCCTTTTAAAATCACTCAGTATATAGCGTAGCTAGGACTTTGTGTATTGAAATGCAGCGTCTCACCCCCGCAAAAGAGAGAGAGAGAAAATGAACGTCGCCGACATAGCAGCAGCAGCAGCTCTTCATCGCAGCTGTCTGCGCCTCCGTGAAATAACTCTCGCACCCGTCACACGGCTCTTGCATAACGTTGCCCCCCCCCCCCCCCCCCATACACCGTGTTTTGTTCAGTCAAATGAATGAAGGCGCCCCGTCAAAATCCAAGCGCAAATGGAATCACGTTTCGAGCATGCTCTCGTACCCTCTCTCGTTCTCTCCCACTCTCTTTCTCTCTCTTTTTTTGCACAGCGAACATGAGGTGCGAAGAGTGTACCCTATTTTTCAATGTTTACTTTTTTTCCCGCTACATATCACTTTTGCGCTGACATATATTGCCGTGTTTGTCGAGCGACAAAGAAATATTATGCTTTTTGATGAGTTTGAACGGATGGGTAGCTTTTTTCAAACATTGCGACATTTGTTTTTTTTTTAATAAATTAATCTTCGATGCTCAAGTTCTGATTGTAGCATTTTAATTAAAATCAAACATTTTTTTTTGTCGTACAGGTAAAAAACCATTTAACCACTTTCACAATTGCCATTCCACTCTGAATGACCCGAGAGATGTAATAGCATTTTAAAAAATATGTCAAAACGTTTCAATATACCCACCCTCGCGTTTAAAAAAAAAAGAAAAAAGAGGAAAGCGAACGAGCCTCGTTCACCGTTATTACACATTTGACGGTGGAGAGGGTAGTTTTATTTGCATTACACGCGTGTGCATTCCCCGGTAAAATCCAATTTTTCATCGTTCATACCGGGAATTTAATGCGCTCGCAAACTTTTCGGCTCGTTAATTCAAATTGGCAAACTCAACGGAGAGAGAAAGAGATACCTGATACGACTTTTTTTTCTCTCTCTCTCTTTCTCTCATTATTTAATGAATTCTCTTTGGTCAAATAAGCCCGAGTCGAGCGCTATATATAATAGCGACTGACAAAAATTAAATTTTAAAATAGCCAAGCTCTTTATAATGTAGATCGTCCTCTCTTTCTCATAAATATTCAATGGCCAACGTTAATTCGAGTGCCTCCGTCTAACTTTATTATGATGTCGGAATACGTTTCGACGTGCTATTACTATGCAATTTTTGCAAAATATACTTGTTCTCCAGCCATAATGCGAAAGTTAATTTAATTTCTTCTATCTCCCTCTCTCTCACTGACGAGGCAACAGTAAGCTGCAAAAATGGCATCATGTTTAAACTGGATACTGTACTCGGCGCTCTCGTTCGTGTAGCACAAAAGCGTTAGTAGAAGTCATCCTCAACTTTACGCGCTTTCATAATCCGCAGCAGTTGTAAAAAAAAGAGCGAGCTCGCGTAAACAAACGTTTATGATTATTGTCCTTACATTTGTAGCCCATTTAATTCACGATAATTTTATTTTATACACCTATTTCAAGAAAATATTTTAAATTTTTAAAAAGATCCCTATAATGCATCGCCTCTTATCGATTCGCAAATGCTAAAACGAGTTACAAACGCGTGCATAATAGAACAATCGAATTACTCGAATCTGGATCAGGTTATTTAAATTTGGAACAGTCGGATCGCATTCCAGACAGTCGTATTTATAAGCTCGCGCTCAATATATTCATACAGCAGAAAATAAGTAGCCCCACGAACGTAATAGTCCAAACCACTTTTTCAAATCTATTTTTCGAAACATTTCTTCGCCAAGAAACTCTTGAAAACCAAACGACACAAATCTAAAAGCACTATACACAGGCGCCATTGAAAAGTCAGCGCCGCCCTCTCGAAAAATCCGCCCCAATAAAAAAAAAAATGAACGTGTCGTGGGACACGCGGTGGGAACGAAGTTCCTTTCGACAATTTTTGTTTAATGTTATTT